>JAJOOO010009852.1:0-10778 GCA_029582685.1 Solanum piurae | reverse complement strand
GTAGCTTTGGATAGTACTTTATACCCCAGAGAATTAAGATCACAAGCAACGCCAGAATAAGCTTCATCGAAACTTATACTCATACTACCCCTTATGTTTTCATCTGGGAGAACATATTTTGAAACAGGGCCTCGAGTATCAAGTTGTTCGATATTTGCATTCAAGTCATCAACATATTCTTCTAATTTCTTTATAACATCTGATACACTGAAAAAGAAGGATGGATATTGCATTGTTAGAATGTCAAGAGATTCGATCGGTTGTTCTTGTTTATAAAGGAATATATAATACATACTTGTAAAATGGAGTCAACCTACAAAAAAAAATATATAGTTGTAATTAGATATATACTATTATCATTTGATGAAAGATTATTACAAAAAGAAGAAGAAGAAGAAACTTACCTAACATCTCCAGAAATAGTGCACTTACCAGGAATTTGATTGTTTCCACCCCCAGGATCTGCATGAGAAAATAATTTAGTACTTCATAAAGACAATTGGAGAAGATATATATATATGCTCAAAATTTGACAACTTACAAAACCATTGAGTTGGTTTCATGGTGGATGGTGCCTCAAATTTGTAGACTTGTTCTTTTGGATGGGGAGGGAAATCTCTATAGAAGCGGGTTTGGATTTCTTTCAGTGCTTCCATACCAAGTTCCAAAGCATTGATAGCCTAACCATTGAAAATTTTAGTCTAACATTTTAAACAATATTTGTTTACATTAATTCTAAATCATGCCTACACGAAAGGTTTCAATTGTAATGATAATTTTTAAAGATGAACGTGAAGAGAAAGGTTGGGTTGCGTTGGACGGATTGTGTTATATCCCTTTATTTAAAACATCTTGATCCAATCCATTTTTAACCAAATCAAACTTTGGGTGGGGTGAGTTTGACCCTATAATTAATTTGACACATCCGACTTTTGACCCAACCAACCTATTTAACATTCATATCTAGAACTTGCCTGGTTTGAATCGAAATCATAGGAAGATTTTTGAGTAATGAAAATAAGCCTTCCTTGATATACTGACCTTGATGATATTTATCTTAGTTAGACATGTTGAACCTAAATAAATTCTCTCTTGTTTGGATGGTAGCCAAGTTTCTACCCTAGCTAGTCTCTATTTGTTATCTTCAGGTCTAAAAAATAAAGGAAAAGCAACAAAGAAAATATTGACAAGCACATTCTGAAACCAAACAAGGAAAATTGCGACAAGGGTTAGAGAAAGGTTGTTGTGCTTGAGCGTTAAAGTATTTGAGTTTAGGGCTGGGTGTTCGGTTCTTCGGTTCGATTTTATCAAACTTAAGTTTGGTTTTTCAGTTTTCGGTTTTAGAAAAGTGTGCACCGCATACCAAACCAAACTAATTCGGTTCGGTTAGGTTCTTCAGTTTCCGGTTTAGAAAAGTGTGCACTCTATACCAAACCAAACTAATTTGGTTCGGTTCGATTTAATTTGGTATTTTAAAATTGATTTTTCAGTGCGAAAGAAAAATTAAATGATGACAAATCAAAGTATAAGATATTTCAAAATTTAAAACTATTTTAAGAAATGATGTGTCTCACCATGGAACACTTATTGTGCTAACTAAAATACTCTATTGTCTTTGTCAAAAATATTGTGTCTTCAACTATTTCTCGAGAAAAACAAGAACGAAGACGGATTCCTTTACATAATGTACATTGATAAAAATGTGTTTGGGTTCCTCTTGAGAATTAATATTTGAAGTTAACTATTGAATTGTACATTTGTTGCTACTTTGATCTGTTCATGAACGACTTAATTGTTAGTTGACTTCTTATTTTTATTTAAGAAAATGCCCATATATATATATATATATATATATATTATTTTTTAAAATAAAAGTTCAATTTTTTGGTGCATCGAAGTTCTGTGACCCTTACACCGAACCGAAGAACTGAACTTTTGAAAAAGTAACGCCGACATCGAAACGAAAAACCGAAGAACTAAATTAGTTCAATTCAATTGAGTTTTTCGATTTTTCGGTATTTATGGCCACCCCTACTTGAGTTACTCTTATCTATATGTATCTCTAAGATAACATCACAACCTTAAAAAGTCCTACATGATTCCAATTAAAAGGCTTCTACTTTCTTGGAGAGCCACATTATAGATAAGTTTATAATACTATAATTTTAAGCAAACAAATTCATGTTTTTGTTCGGTATTTACCCTAATTTCTGGGTTTTCCTTTTTCAAAACGAAAAATACTAAGTCTAGAGGTTTATTTCTTCTAACTTAATAGCATTTACAATGTAATCTTAGGAGGGGTAGACATAAATACCAAAAAATTGAAAAACCGAACCGACGAACTAATTCGATTCTTCGGTTTCGGTTCTTCGGTTTTTCGGTTCGGGGTAGGTGTTATTTTATTAAAAGTTTGGTTCTTCGGTTCGGTGTAAGGGTCTCAAAACTTTGGTGCACCGAAGAACCAAACTTTTGTTTTATATATATTTCATGGCGAGACACAATATTCCTTAACATACTTTTAAATTTTTAAGTATCTTATACTTTGATTTTGTCCTTATTTTATTTTTTATTCACACCGAAAAAATGATTTAGAACACTGAATCGAATTAGTTTGATTTGGAATACGGTGCACACTTTTCTAAAACCGAAAATCGAAGAACCAAATCAAAGTTTGATAAAACCGAACCGAAGAACCAAACGTCCACCCCTAGTCTTAGGGGTTAAAGAATTTTGTGTAGGGGGAGAATTTGGGGGAGTGAATCTCTTTGTATTTTGAATGAATTGTGTGAGTTTATTCCTCTCTATATTTTATACTTTCTTTTATAAAATGAATTGTTAACTCATCTCCTCTTGTGGACGAAGGTCAGTTGACCATACCACGTTAAATATTTGTATCTCTTATAGTAATATATTTCTTGTTTGTCTTGGTCATTACAAGAAGATGTATTAAGTTTAAAAGAGTACGTACCTTGTTGGGCAGACCACTGTGGAAACCCTTTCCAGTTACCTCAAGTTTCCATGGTATAACACCACCAGTACCAATGCATGGTTGTTTATCAGCTGTGTCAATCCAGAATCTATATACATACACGTAACTATAAATAAATAAATTCACGTAATTTTTTTATACCATAGCATATATAAAAATAGCAACTTACAGAGGACCCTCCTTTAAATTATCAAACCATCCATCCTTATCTAATGCATCCACACCAATCCCTTGGATAGATGCGTTCTCTTCACTCGCTATGAAAATAGCAATCACCGTCGATTTCAATTTTATCTTCGTCTCTGCCAGCGTCTTCATAAGCTCAGTGACAAGAGCCACATGACCTAAACAATCCGTAGTTCCACGTCCTTGAAGTTTATCACCATCAACGCTCAATGAGAACGGATCAAATTCCTGACAAAATTATGTATGTTAAGACAAGCTGACCGCATACAATACCAAAATTATTATAAGTAAGTAAATTACCCATTGATCAGGATTAGCAGGAACAACATCCATATGCATTCCAACAAAAGACACAACTTTTTTTGGGTCAGTACCAGGATACTCCACAATAAGGTTACCCCTATTAGGAGTATAAGCAATATGATTGATAACCAGTGGTCCGCCATTATTGGTGCTATATGGATTAAGGATATCAAGAACATGGCTCACAATCCTGTCTTCCTTCGGGATAAGGTCTGGTGGGTTGTTCTGTACATATTTCGACTCCCCGATCACTTTCTTCATAAGAACTACGAATGAATCCTTGTTTAGATCACCCAAAATCTGCTTTACATCAGCCATGTTAATAATATATAAGCTCACACCTTTCTTTTCACAAAGTTTGATACCAATATGGGATCGGAGTTGGTTCATTTTATATTACTTGGCTTGGATACTGTTGTAAAATCCATGTCCACATAATATATGTTTCGTGTAAAACGTGTTCTACAGTATATATATGCCACCATTATCAATAAATTTCCATTATACTAAATATAGTTGTTTAATAATCAGGGGCGGATTTATTGGTATTTCACCTGACACGGCTTCGTCGAATTTTTTTATTAAATAATTATAAATAACTGAAAAGCAAACTGTAAATAAATAACAAATAGAATAAAGTGACACAACTTAAACCCAAATAGGAGCGTAGCTCAGTTGGTTTGGGTATTTCACTTCTTGTTTGAAGTTGGGTTTTCGAACCTCAATACCATCTTTTTCTTTTTTGGTTAATTTTTTTAATTTAAATATATTTCGCTACACACATAAAAATGCTAATTTTTTAATATAATATTACAATTTTTTATTTATTTATTTATATTTTAAAATGTGACACCGCTTATGAAAAATCCTGCATACGCCACTGTTAATAATATTTGTTCAGTTTGAAAAACTAACCCTTTTATATCTATGCATTTAATATCTAATAATATTTTTCAGAAGTATTAAATTTAATATATTCAAAAAATAATATAATAATATTATTACTTGTATTATCTATTGTTTACTTACCAATTATAGGAAGATAATTATATATATGTTGATTAATGATTATCATATATATATATTTTAGACAACTCCCAATCATTTGGCTTTATATACTACTTCTTAGTTATTTCAAATAATATATATTAGAGTATTTTAATGTGTAACACTAAGCTACTAATAAAACACCTATAAAATGTTAAAGAGAGAGACTCAAAAAAGAGTACGGGTCCATTTTTTATTTAATGAGTCAATTTAAATACATGGCACGCATATATTAAATTTATATATACACTCGATGCAGATAATTTTTTTTTACTATAATAAAAAGTGTAAGTTAATAGCACAAGATGGGCGATGTGGTCCACAAATCAGGGCAGTAAAATTGACAAATAAATAAATAAGTAAACATGCCTTGGCATTTTTATCCTTTGAAAGCAATAGTAAAACTATTAACAGAATTTTATACAAGACATTCAAAGCTATTAATTTATAATATACCGAAAGTGCCCCTTATCGACAAGCAAGTATGACAACCAAGAGCTGCTTGAGTTAGTTTCTTGTATATATATAATAATATACTGCCCCTTCTGCTCGTGATGTGGACAAAACTAACACCACCACTATGTGGTCCATTTAAATGTAATCACCCTTCTGCTCGTAATGACTGATGTGGACAAAACTAGCATCACCACTATGTGGTCCATTAATTTATATTAGTATATATTAATATTAATGTATCATCGAACTAAAAAAATCAAATTTATAAAGCAACAGTCCAAATATATTGAAATCGATACGTAAAGATTCGTTTAGGGTCTGTTTGGAAAGCTACATAGTAATTGAAATTGGTGTAATTACTAGTACCAGCCTAGTAATTATACAGTCTAGTAATTACACTGACATGTTTATTTGCCTCACTGTAATTACATATGTCCTGTTTGGATGCCACCGTGTAATTACACATGTTCTGTTTGGATGCACAATTGCAATCATAAAATTATATTAAATTTTAAAAATAAATATAATTATTTAAAATTTATACTAGACAAATAAGAAACCTTATAAATGATATTAAATTAAATATTTAAGATATATATATTTTTAAAAAATATATTAATTAATAAACATATGTTCTTATCTAATATTATGAAAAAATAATTGATTTATATTTCTTCAAATTAATATATTTCAATTGAATTGATCATAAAAACTAAAATTATGAAGTTTCTACGAACATCGTGAAATGCATGTTTGATAAAAAATTAATATATAAATAAAATATCATAAATTATTAAAATGTTTGACAAAAAGATAATCTATCAAGTCTAATTAAAAAATGACTTGCAATGTGAATTCAATATTACTAAAACAAATGAAACTGAAAATATAATATAAGTTATAAATTCAAAACAAAAAATTTAACATAATACTCTTATCGCAAATTTCAACATATCATACATAAATATGATTTATTTATTTTAAAAAAAGAAAACATAAGTTTATAACTTACTTAACAATAAATTATATTTTAATTTAAAAATTAAAATACTAATAAAATTATGCTAATGGGAAAATAAGCATGGTATAAAGAAATAGATAATACGAAAAAATTGCATAGAATCACGTGAAGTAAGGTTGAGAATGAGAAGAAAATGAAATATAATAATATAAAATATAAAATAAACTTTTAGAATTTTTTAGAATAATAAAAAAAACTTAAAAATAATAGAAATAAAAAAATTAAAACAAAAATTAAAATAGAAATAAAAAGAAGAAATTGAAAAGTAATCAGCTGGTAATTACACCGTGTAATTACCAGCAATTCACAGCCTCTCCCTGTGAATTGGAGAGTGTAATTACCCTCTGTCAATTACACCAGTTACCTGTTGACCAAGTAATTACATGTCTAACCAAACAGGACAGACAATGTAATTACACTCAATTACACCATCTAATTACCGGAATGACTTTCCTAACAGGCGCTTGATGTAATCACTAGATTAATTCCACGTACATCTGTAAAATATAAAATATGTTAATTGTATTAAAAAAAAAGTAAGTGTTAAATAATCTTAGTGACGTATTTTATAATCGTGTGAGTCTATATCCAAAATAAATATTATCACTAGTGACTTTTCCCCTAATACATCACTTACGAATTAGATTGCCACATAAAATATATAGCAATTGAATCCGGCAAAATCAGCTCATAAAACCATTTTTTTTACAAGGCAAGAAAAAATTGCATGTAAAATTTTAGGGGCAAAAAAGTTTTTCTTTTATTAGGGTAAAGACAATGGTGTGGGGTCCTATGCACCTTACAAGGCGTTGTAAGCCTCTGTCTGCTTGCGGCTTGTAAGGCGTATAGGGACTTGCGCCTTGCTACCCTAATTTATACATCGTCTACTCTATCGTTTAAATGTTACTCTTTTCGTTTCAAACTTATTTCTGTTTCCCTTTGAAAATTTTTGGTAATTTTTTTGCCCTTTAGGTTCTAGACTCGTATAAAAAGAGTTTAAAATATAATAATGCGAGTGTTAATGAAGAAAATATAAGAAGACAAAACAATGTTTTCTTGATTTCTTCTATTTGATTGAGATTAAAGAGAATAAAATAATATAATTATATATATATATATATGTTGTACCAAATTTTCAAAAAGACACCTAAACTATGCAAGCGTCCTATTACCTCTCTAAACAATCCTGAACTGATATTATTATATCATTTTTTGTTCACTTAGCATGGAGAGTATATATATGCACATAAAGTGACACTTGAAGTTGTACCGAATTTTCAAAAAAACACCTAAACTATGCAAGCGTCCTATTACCTCCCTAAACAATCCTGAACTAATATTATTACATCATTTTTGTTCACCTGGCATGGAGAGTGTATGCACTCTTAAAGAGCGTGAACAGACTAAAAAAACAAATATAATTTTATTTTTACAAGTATTTTGCTATAAAATATATTTTCTTGTTTTTCTTATTATTTTAAATTTTTCTCCTTAGTATTATTTTTTTCTTTTTATTTTTCTTTTTCTTTCTTCCTTCTTCTTCAAAAATTCATTGTCATCTTCATTGTAGCTTCTCACTTTCAATGTCACTTTTTACCATAACTCCACCTCCTTTTTTTACTACTATTAGTTTAACTCTCTTCAATTTTAAAATTATATCTAAATATTTATTACATTTCGAACAATTTGATAAACACATTAGTTTTCAAGATGATTAGTAGGTATTATTTAGTTTTTTTATCCAAATTTCAATTAAACTTTTTCAATTTTCGGGGAATTCTGACTCTTTCAAAATTATCATTTCTAGTTTTGAAGTTATATGAAAATGAGATAAATTAATTGATGATACCTTCAAAATTTTGATTTTTCTTAGAAATAATTAGTTTTGTTTTCAATAACACAAATTATAGAAAATAGTATAATTTTGGAAAGAAACGAATTTGACCGAAGAAGAAGAAGAAAAAAGAAAGAAAATGGAGGGGCTCAACTTGGTGGGGTGACATGAGGGTGTGAGGTGAAGAAGAAGAAAGAAAGAAAGAAAATGGAGGGAGGGATAACTTGAAAGTAGGGGTGAAAGATGAAGTAGAATTCAAAATGAAATTAAAATTAAAGTAATAAAATTAAAATAAGTCAAAAAGTAAGAGAGAGAAATAAAGAAAAATTTAAAATGAAAAAAAATTATACTTCAAATTAAATTAACACGTGTCACACAATGATTGGTGTGTGATAACACTTGCCATTTAAAATCTGGAATTAATCGAAAAATGATGTAATAATATATTATCGGAATTGTTCAGGGAGGTAATAGGACGCCCGTATAGTTATGGTGTCTTTTTGAAAATTCGAGACAACTTCAAGTGTCACTTTATTTACTTTAATCACAAATAATTACTAATAATTTTTGTGAAAAAATTAACACATAATTTATTCTTGATAAAAATTTAAGGCCCCCTCAAATTGGGGGCCTAAGATATATATCTTATTTTTATAAGCATTGAGCCGGCACTATGTTGTACAGTGGAGGGGCAAATGAATATACACACAATATAAATGTGTTGTAAATGAGTGTTGTACATATTGACAATACAATAAAAATAATTTTTTAGCGGCAATAAATATGTGTTTTATAACGAGTGTTAAATTTTTTATCAGCATTAGTTAATTGTTATTAGATCCAATATCGCTATAGGCTTTAGAAACATTTATAAAAAGTATTAGATGGCAATAAAAATCCATATTAGCTATTGTCATTATTTAATTGCCGCTAAATATCATTTTTGATATATTAGCACTTATTTCTAATTGGACAAAATGATAAGATATTCTTATCTTGATCTGTATAGTTTTTTACGCACAATATAAATATGTTGTAATGAGTGGTGTACATATTGACACTTGTTTCTAATATAAGACAATTATAATATATTCTTATCTAGATCAATACGTGTAGTTTTTTTTATGAAAGTTTTAGCATGCGTAAAAATCGTACCAATCAATAAATCGAATAAATATCCAAGTTTGATATGGTAGTAGGTACCACTATGAGAGTTATTCATTTTATATTACGTGATTTTTTTGGCTTTAATATATATCTTGTAACATGAGTTGTACAATACACCCTCAGTCCATCTTTATTTATTTATTATATTAAAAATAATTGTTCAATATAATATTTGTTCAGTTTAAAAAACTAAGAGATAATTTACCATTTGTATTTATATCTAATATATTTTTTAAAACATTAAATTTAATATATTCAAAGCGTAATTTATCAATATTATTCCTATTATTTATTGTTATCTAAGTTATGTACCAAATCAATAGTACACAATTATTATTGGACATATGAAGTATTTTTAGCTTGGATATTATTGTGAAATAGATATCCATGTTGTTGGGTATATAACAAGAGTTAATGGGAAATGAAGGGAAGATGAAAAGAGAGGAACTTGAAAAGTTCTCTTATACTTTAGTAAAAAGACATTTCTCCCTCGTTGGTGGTGGAAAGAAAAATAGAAGTGTTTAAATAGAGAAACACTTTTATTAATTGTTAAAAAGGTTGGAAAGAGGGACCCCTCTCGCGCCGTAGTCGGCTTCGGCTTTGGAAAATGATCCAGAGATTATTTTTGGACAAAGTTTGTTTTAATTATTTAGTTATTTATTTATTTAATTAATTAAATTGCCAAACATTTTAATTATTTAATTAATTAAGCTGAAACGACTCGACCCGACTCAGATCCGCGCGACCCATTTTATTTAAAACTCTTTCCCATTTTATTTGAATTTCCCGTTGTTGGAAATGACTGTTCTAAAATGTTGCAACTTTCAGGAACATCCATGGCCGTTTGAAAGGTTGCAAACTTTCATGAATGGTCGTGTGGATTCTGAAATGTTGCAACCTTTCAAAATCAGTTCCTCTTGGCTATAAATACCTTTGATTCCTCAGATTTTTACTTACGAAATTTCTGACTTCTTCTTCTTCTTCTGCACAAATTTTAATCGTTCTATCCTAGGAGGATATATTCCAATTCAATGGAATAATTTTCTTAAGGAGACACTGTGCATTCAGTGGGCTCAATTTTCTTTCCATTCTGTTTCATACAGATTTTGATACGTTTTACGGATTTTAATTTTTTTTTGTTAATTAATTTTTGTTTATGACTGGATGATTTAAACTTTGAAAATTTACTATTTCTACAAAGTTTTGTTATCACTAGTATTGTTTAGAATATATATTGCATAACACATGTAATATATTTTGAATATATTCTTTGTTGTACAAAGGAGGGGCTAGCTAATGAATATTCACAAAATATAAGTGCCTCGTAAAATGAGTGTTGTACATATTGACACACTACAATAAAAATGACTTTTAGCGGCTATAAATATGTACATTAACAAAGAGCGTTAAATTTTTTTAGTCACTATAGGCTTTAGGGACAACATTTATAAAGAGTGTTAAATGTCACTAAAAACTCATATTTAGTGGCAATTAAACTATTGTCGTTTATTAATTACTGCTAAAGATCATTTTGATGTAGTGACACATATGCCTCATTTGTTTTCATTAAGATTAGACGTTTGAATTTGAATGTGCATCTAAATAATTAAGACGTTGCCTCTAAATCTTAACAGTAAACACTGAATAATTAATCAACATCTGAATATGCATAATTTATTAATTTCAAATTAGTGGATATAATCAAAAAGAAAAAATAATACAATCTCAACTTTAAACTCAAACCTCCAACACTTGCATATCCCTATTAGTGTTGC
>JAJOOO010009851.1:0-10658 GCA_029582685.1 Solanum piurae | reverse complement strand
CTTATGGTTTTATTGAATAAAAGTTTTAAATTCTTAGTGATTTTTATGATCTATGCGATGAATGAATGCTAAGGCTTGTATAAGACCTCCGAGAGGTCAAATACGCATGTAACGGCTAGGGGGTGCTCTCGGGTCGTTACATAATCGGTCAAGAAAAGCACTTTTGAACCTTTTCCATTCTATGAGACCCATTTCCACCGGCCTTGCCTCTTTCCACAAATTAAACAAAATCTGAGTAACTCTTTGAATTGGTAAGCAGCTAGTTCCTCCTTCCCTACCGAAGTAACACCAATGATAAAAAGCACCTTATAGACCTCGTCGATAAACTCTTGAGGGTCTTCCTCAAGTTTGGAGCCATAAAATTTGGGTGGGTTCATTCTTGTGAAATCTCTCACTCTTGTTGCCGCCGTACCCACACTTGGGTCCACGACGGCTACCACCTCTCTATTATGTTGTTCCTTCATGGCTTGAGTCAACACTTGAAATGCCGACCGAAACTCCACATTAGTCACATTCTCATCCAATGGGTCAATCAGAGCTTGAGGAGGAACCTCTTGCTAAATATTACCTTCCTCCAACCTTCTAGCATTAGCACTTCTAGTAGTAATTTCCTGAAAACCATCCGGCATGGATTAGGAGAAAGACTTATAGAGTTAAACTCCATGGCACGACTTAAAGAAGTGAAGAAGTGGAATTTCCTAAACGTCTAATAGCCTCTCATTCATAAATGTGGTGCTCTTCACATTTATGAACAAGACTCTACTACACATTGTTTGAGACATTCTAGAACTATTTTAATCCTTGTGCTCCACTTACTAAGTTTGTCATGACCCAGGGGTACCCCTAGATGTAACAAGGTGTATAAGACCCCGAGAGGCCTCATACAAGTTACTTAGCATATCATAACATAAATTAATAGAAAAGGTGTGGGAATTTAAAACTATTCAATACAATCAAAGTCTTTTATAAAAGTAAGTGGAATTCTGACATGACATTGTCTCAAATCATAAAAATATAAGAAGTAAATCTTGGGACGCAGCCAATACAATAGTCTCAAACATGAAAGAAATGCATAATGAGATAGGGTGATCCAATCCTCGAATACAATGCGGACTCACCAAAGCTTAACTTCACAATCCTCTAGGAACCTTGCCACAAGTATGTGAATCGGGGAACGCCGGACCCTACATTTCATAAGAATGTAGGAAAGAGTATGCGTTAGTATAATAAGGTACTAAATAAAATGAAAGAAAGAAAGGTATAATGAGAGAGGGTGATCTAATCCTCGAATAAAATGAGGACTCACCAATGCTTCACTTCACAATCCTCTAGGAACCTAGCCGCAAGTGTGTGCATCGGAAACGCCAGACCCTACATTTCATAAGAATGTAGGAAAGAGTATGTGTTAGCACAATAAAGTACTAAATAAAAAGGCTAGCATAAACAACATAAACACAGGCATTAGTCAACATAAGACATAAGACATAAGCATAATAAACACATATAAAGCATTATAATGAAAGAGGAATACCTCCTTAAGTAACCTCATTTATCCTTATCCAAGACTTAGGTCATCCATCTCTAGTCAAGCTTACATCATAAAGGCATATCTAGCTGTAACGACCCGAGAGCACCCCCTAGTCGTTACCGGCGTAGTCGACCTCGAAGAGGTCTTATTCAAGCCCTTAGCATTCATCATAGCATGTATCATAGAATAAAATCACAGAAAATTTAAAACTTTTACTTTGAAAGTTTAACTTCACTTCATTTATGAAAACGAGAATCTAACTTCGTCACAATGTACCATCTAGACATAGAAGTATCGAAAATGGGACTTATCCCTTATATCAATAAGAAGTCTTGAAATAGGAAAGTACAACAATGTCTTTCAACATAAGCAAAAAACTAAACATAGAAGTTAGATCAGAAGGTCTTTCCCTCGGCCCGAACCAACTTGGGGAAGCAACTCCAAGTATCTTGAGAAATAAGCTTGAATCCTCAACGGCCCGAACCTAAATGTTTGGGGAAAAGGGAGAAAATATGGGTTCGTACAACACACGTACTAAGTATGGCTACTATGCATAAAAACCTTTGAAACATGTATAAAAGGACATTTAGTCAAAAAATACTTTTTACCAAGTAAATCCAATATGCACACAAAATAAGCATCATAGTCCAAACCAACATAATATCATCCCAACATGTAGAAAACCCAAGCAATACTAGTCCAATGCAAAGAATAGAACCCCATAACGCTACTCAAAGCCAAGTATCAAATTAAGCAATCTACATCATGCATACATTCATAAGATCATATTTCATCATACCTTACCATATTCATAATGATCATACATAACATAGCTTCAACATGCATAAGTCATAATCATCATAATCATAAGATAACACTACTACAACCATCTCTTTGGATCCCACAAGTTCAATGTGCAAGAGAAGTCCCATACCCTTCCTTACACTATGTAGAAACCCTTAAGAAAGCCCTAGTAAGAGTTCACAACTTTCATACCTTCATTTACTTTACATCAGGGAAGTATTGCAATATACGACATAGACCATGAGAGCTACATGGAATACAGTGTTCTACTCCCTCATCGAAAAGAGAGGGTTAACACTTGCCTAAGGTGTAACCATTCGTACATAGCTATCTAGGTGGATCCACTAAGCTAGAGTCCTATGTGGGCACATAGTTAAGGTTCACCGAGATTGCTTCTAGAAACCCTAACTTACTAAACGTGGGGGTTTCCATCTCATGAGACAACACATACCGTGGGTAATCCCGACTTGCTAAACGTGAGGAAACCCATGTGGGGAGACGGACTTACTAAATGTGAGACCCCCATCTCATTTACATGCCCTTCGGTGCTAAGCATCTAATTCCCTTTTGTAATAATCTTTAGTCATCACATAAGTTCACATTAGCCTTTACTAGACTCTTATGTAGACATCTTACCATAATAGGTTATATGTGTTCATAAGTGAGTAACAATCCTTTCACTTTAGAAACACTTAGCAAGTGAGTAAACCTTTCACTTTACATTGTATTATAATCATGAGAACTACCTTTCAATCATATAGCAATCATACCATAACATACATACATACATACTTCATAGATAATTCAAGTGTAGAGGGTTAAGGATGAGAAAACTAGGTCATCAACACCTAAACGACACATTAGGTATAGCATTATTACAATCTAAGTAATTCACCATTCATACTTAAGTTCAAAGAAGAACTAACCTTCATACCTTCTTGCCCTTCATGGAACATTCATACTTCAATTACCAAATAATTCATAACCAATACATAATACAAGGCAATTCATGAAGTAATAACATAATCAACATCAATATAAGCAATTGACATATTCCCTTCATAGCCTTCAAGGCTTCATTCAAAGACTCAACCCTAATTTCATAGAAATTATACATAACCTAGGGTAGAATCATCATACAAACATGAATTACATAACATCACATTCTATTCATAGCCTTCAATTAATATCCAACACAAACTAGGGTTAGATTTAGGAAAAGAAAGAGAAACATGGGTCTCATGGGGAATTCTTCAAGAAACCACCAATACAGCATAAATTCATCAATAATTGTTTATATAACATCAATAAAAGTCAGTTTATAACATCAATTTCACTTTTAGAAAGAAGACCCACATTTTTGGATTGAAACCTAGAAATTGGAGATTTTGAAATTCACCTTGAAGGGGCCTCTTGGGGAAAAGAATCCCAAGAGTGATAAGCAACCATACCATATTGGCGAATTAACCACAAAAATCTGAGTTGAAACCTTGGAGAGTTGGTCTTCTTCTTGAAGCTCCAATCTTCTTCAATGGAGTTTTTGAGAAGAGAGAGAGTAGAGAGAAGGAGGAACTTTAGGTTTAGATCTTTGGGGGATTTTGTGTTTGAGTGATAAAAGTGAGGTAAATTGACTTAAAAAAATCATTATATACACATCCCCTAAAGTACCCGAAATACCCCTCACTTAGTTGGACTCTTTAATGAAGTAAAAATTGATTTATGAATTTCTTCATTTTCGTCGTGGAACAAGTCCGCGACGCGGAGCTGTTCCCTGAAGATATTTGGAATTTAAATTTCGAGACAGTAGAGTCCGCGATACGACCGCGTCGTGAAATAACTTTGGCTCATTGGGGGAACTAGTTCGCGACGCGGATCTATTCCCTCCAAGTGCAATTTGCAAGCTGCTTTGGCAGCTTGCTTGGCCAAGGTTGGGGTCCTCCTCAGGGCCCCTTAGGGTGGCCCTGGGGTGTCGTATTCGAACGTTTTGACCTTATGAACATATAGTTACCTAATTTAAGCCAGTTTACAAGAATATACCATCATACGACACTCCCAAACCTGCCCAAAACGTAAGGACACACTAGAACACATTCTTCTCTAGTTTCCGGACGTCGTGGTCGTTTCTTGACGTTTAGACTTTTACTCTTCTAAACCCAGTCAATTGTATTAATTTAGGTTTAGAACATAATTTTAACTATTTTTAATTCATTATTAATAAGGTGAGGCTATAATTTAAGTTATAGAATTTCCGGGGTGTTACAATACCCCCGCTTAGAAACATTCGTCCTCGAATGTCACTTGGACTTCTTTCTAGGGAGACAATGACTCAAACTAGAAGCACAACAACCAGTCACATCACCAACATCATATCATCATATCATATAGGAATTTAATCCACAATATTACTATGCTTCACATAAGTATAGGAGGAACTACATTCTCCATATTCAATGAGCATTAACATATATATTAAGCAATCAACAAGACATTTCTTTAACAAGACAACATCAAACATAATCATTACAACTCTCATGAAGACAACATCACACAACATCTATGGGTGCAATTTCAACCATGCGAAATAAAATTCATGAAAACTCAAAATACAACTTAAGTATAAATTTTAACAAAATATGCACATACAAGGAAAGCATGTCATAATCATCAACGCACATGATTTCCAATTTATACCAAATTAAGAGAGACTACTAACCTCAACTTTGGCTAGGAGTAGGAGGAAAAAGATGAGGGTAGCAGGACTTCATGTCGGCCTCGGCCTCCCATGTTGCACCCTCAACTAGGTGGTTTCTCTATAGGACTTTTATGGAGGCAACCTCTTTATTCCTCAACTTCTTAACCTGATGATCTAAGATTTCGACCGGAACCTCTTCATATGAAAGGTTCTCATTCACCCCTAAACCTTTTAGAGGGAGAATGGACACCGGGTCACCTATACACTTCTTTAACATAGAAATATGGAACACCGGGTGAACCGGGGTCGATTCGATGGGCAATTTCAACTCATAAGCGACCTTTCCGACACGCTTCAAGATCTCAAAAGGCCCAACATACCGGGGGCTAAGCTTCCCCTTCTTACTAAACCTCATCACCACTTTCATGGGTGAGATCTTCAAGTAGACCCAATCACCTACTTCAAATTCAAGATCCCTCCTTCTATTATTGGCATAAGACTTTTGCCGACTATGAACCGTTTTCAACTTATCCCTTAGGAATCAAACTTTTTCCGTAGCCTCATAGACTACCTCGGGACCAAGAAGAGCAAATTCACCCACTTCAAACCACCCAACCGGAGATCGACACCTTCTACCATAAAGTGCTTCAAAGGGTGCCATAGTAATACTCGAATGGTAGCTATTGTTGTAGGAAAATTCTATCAAAGGTAGGTGGTCATCCCAATTACCTTTGATGTCAATGACACACGCTCTAAACATGTCCTCTAGGGTTTGGATGGTGCGTTCCTCTTGACCATCTGTTTGAGAGTAAAATGCGGTACTAAGTTTCACTTGAGTACCAAGCCCACTTTGGAAAGACCTCCAAAAATGGGAAGTAAATTGGGCACCTCTATCAGAAATAATCGACAACGGGGCCCCATGCAACTTCACAATCTCCTTAATGTACAAATTAGCATAATCTTCCGCCGAAAAAGAAATCTTAACAGGAAGGAAATGGGATGATTTAGTCAATCTATCCACAATGACCCAAATGGAGTCATGTTGCTTATGGGTTCGAGGAAAACCTACCACGAAGTCCATATTGACCTCTTCCCACTTCCAAGTGGGGGTATCAATATCTTGAGTTAGACCTCCCGGTCCTTGGTGCCCGTTTTTGACTTGTTGGCAATTTGAGCACCTAGCCACAAAATTTGCTATGTCTCTTTTCATTCCGTTCGACCAATAAATCTCACGTAAGTCATGATACATTTTGGTGGCTCCCGGATGGATGGAGTATCGGGACTCATGGGCCTCTTCTAAGATTGTCTCTCTTAGGCCATCCACATCCGGCACACATAACCTCCCTTGGTGCCTAAGCACCCCATCTTCTCCTTGAGAGAAAGTTTCTATTGCTTTGTTGAGAACCGACTCTTTTAGTTCCATCAAAATAGGGTCAATATGTTGCTTAAACTTCACGTCAACAACAATCGATGACTCGGAATTATGACTGACCGTGACACCTCCTTTTGGGGAATCTTTAAGTCGGACACCCAACCGGGATAGCCTATGTATATAACAGGCTAACTCCCTTTTCTCTTCTTCCACATGTGACATACTACGCATAAATACATGAATCAAAGCATCCACAACCACATTTGCTTTTCCGGGGTGGTAAAGGACACTCATATCATAATCTTTCAAAAGTTCCTATCACCTCCTTTGTTTGAGATTCAATTATTTTTGGCTAAAAACATATTGAAGACTCCTGTGGTCGGTAAACATGTCCACATGTACCCCATATAGATAGTGTCTCCAAATCTTTAAAGTAAAGACTACGGCCGCTAGGTCAAGGTCATGAGTTGGATAATTCTTCTCATGCATCTTGTGTTGTCTCGAGGCATAAGCTATAACTTTACCATGCTGCATGAGGACACAACCCAAACCCACTCGGGAAGCGTCACAATATACTACAAACCCTTCGGTGCCCTCCGGTAAGGTCAAAATCGAAGCGGAGGTGAGCTTATCTTTCAACAATTGGAAGCTCTTTTCACAAGATTCCGATCATTCGAACTTGGACTTCTTTTGAGTTAAGTTTGTTAATGGAGATACAATAGATGAAAATCCCTCAACAAACCACCGGTAGTAACCGGCCAAACCCGAAAAGATTCGGATGTCGGAAGGACTCAAAAGTCTAGGCCAACTTTTGACCGCATCGGTTTCTTTGGTTAAACTTCTATACCCTCACTAGAAACAATGTGACCAAGGAAAGCAACCGATCTTAGCATAGAGTTGGTGATCTTTGAGGACTTGCAATACTATCCTCAAATGATTCTTGTGATCATCCTCACTTTTAGAGTATATCAAGATGTCATAAATAAAGACAATCACAATTGAGTCTAGATAATTTCTAAACACACGATTTATAAGGTCCATGAAAGTCGCCGAGGCATTTGTAAAACCAAAGGACATCACTAAGAACTTAAAATGACCATATCTTGTTCGGAAGGCTGTTTTCGGAACATCAACACCTCTCACCCTAAGTTGGTGATAACCCGACCTCAATTCAATTTTTGAAAAGTAACTCGCTCCTTGAAGTTGATCAAACAAGTCATCAATCCTAGAGAGTGGATACTTGTTCTTAATGGTCACCTTATTTAATTGTCGCTAATAAATACACATACGAAGAGATCATCCTACAAGGTTGGATAAAACCCTTATCCAACAAATCTTTGAGTTGAGCTTTTAATTCCTTCAACTCCGCCGGGGCCATCCGGTAAGGAGGGATTGAGATGGGTTGAGTATCTGGCAATAAATCTATGGCAAAATATATTTCCCATTTGGGAGGAATCCCGAGTAAGTCATCTGGAAAGACTTCAGAAAAATCCTTCACTCTGTGGACCGACTCCAAAGGAGGAATCTCGGACTCAAGATCCCTGACCCTCACAATATGATAGAGACAACCCTTAGAAATTAACTTACAAGCTTTTAGATATGGACCGATCCTTCCCCTAGGAACGGAATTTGCTCCCTTCCATTCTAAAATGGGTTCATTAGGAAATTGAAACTTCACAATTTGGGTCCTACAATCTATGGACGCAAAACAAGCAAGAAGCTAATCCATCCCCAATATAACATCAAAGTCTAACATATCAAGTTCCACCAAATCAACCAAGGTGACTCTATTGGGAAATGATGTGGGACAACCCCTATAAACTCTTTTAGCAACTATGGAATCACCCACCAGGGTAGAAACCAAAAAGGGTTCATCTAAGACATCGGGCAACATATCAAACTTCATAGCCACTAAAGGGGTTACAAAAGACAAAGTGGCACCGGGATCCAACAATGCATAAACATTTATTGAAAATACTTGTAGCGTACCGGTCACAACATCCGGAGAGCTCTCTTGATCGCCTGGGGATTGGAGAGCATAGAAGCGATTCTTCTAAGGAGCATCAGGATTTGGGCGACTTGCTTATTCTTGAAAATTTTCCCTTCCTTGAGCCTTTAGCATAGGGCAGTCCCTCCTCATGTGGCCGCTCTTACCACAACCATAGCAATTACCCGTGCCAACTAGGCACTTGCCTTCATGTTTTCGACCACATTTTGTACAAATAGGCTTCTCAACATAAGGACCACCACCCCTTGCTTACCCTTGGAGTGTTAGGATGACCTTGGTTGGAAAACCTCTTTTTGAACTTTGGCTTATCTTGGATTTCAAACCTAACCTTAAAAGAGTTTCCATCATCGGTCCTTGACCTCTTCAATTCTCTACCAACTTGCTTAAGCTTTTTTCTCGTCAATTTGTTTGGCATGAACCATAAGACGAGAAATGTCCATGCTTGGGATTATCATAGACGACCTACATTCATTCACCACAAGATCGGATACCCCCATAACAAATTTGTTCATCATAGCTCTAGAGTCCGACACCAAAGTAGGAGCATGCTTGGACAATTGAGTGAACTTGAGGCCATACTCCTTCACACTCATACCCCCTTGACGGAGGTTGATGAATTCTTGCATTTTCCTCTCCCTTAGTTCCAAGGGGAAAAACCTATCAAGAAAAGCCGTCTTAAATGAAACCCAACTTATTGGACCCTCTCTAAAGGTCTCCTCTCCTTCCATTGTTCATACCATACTTGTGCCACATCTTTGAGTTGATAGGCGGCTAACTCCGCCTTTTCTTGAGAAGACACACCCATAGCCTCTAGAACCTTAAACAATTCATCAATGAACCCTTATGGATCGTCTTCCACTTTGGAGCCAAAGAAAGTAGGGGGATTCATCCTTGTGAAATCCTTTATCCTAGAAGCGGTAGTGCTAGCATTGGGGTTCCCTTGCACCCTAGCATCCCTAGAATCTTGAGTGGCCAACACTTGAGTCAAATTATTAATAGCCAACCTTATTTGAACAATAGACATAGCCCCTTCTTCAATAGGAACTTGAGGGTTTTGAGGAGCTTGAGGGGGAACCACCTCATTCACATTCTCCTCACCGGCCCTTCTTGCATTATTCATTCTTGTATTCATTTCCTATAAGCACAAGATAAGGATTAGAATAAAACATCTAAATAGATTTATGACTCTTAGGCACGACTATGGAATAAAAAAAGAGTGAAAGTTCCTAAGCATCTCGTAGCCTCTCGTTCATAAGTGTGGCGCACTTAACAACCATGAACAAGAATCTACTTGACGTGGTACCTTGTGATATAAATCCTACATTATTCTCAACCTTATGCTCTAATACCAAGTTTGTAACGACCCGAGAGCACCGCCTAGTTGTTACCGGCGTATTCGACCTCGAAGAGATCTTATACAAGCCCTTAGCATTCATCATAGCATGTATCATAGAATAAAATCACGAAAAATTTAAAACTTTTACTTTGGAAGTTCAACTTCACTTCCTATATGAAAAACAGAATCTAACTTCATCACAATGTATCATCTAGACATAGAAGTATCGAAAATGGGACTTAGCCCTTAAATCAATAAGAAGTCTTGAAATAGGAAAGTACAACAATGTCTTTCAACATAAGCAAAAAACTAAACATAGAAGTTAGATCATAAGGTCTTTTCCTCGGCCCGAACCAACTTGGGGAAGCAACTCCAAGTGTCTTGAGAAATAAGCTTGAATCCTCAACGGCCCGAACCTAAATGTTTGGGGAAAAGGGAGAAAATATGGGTTAGTACAACACACGTACTAAGTATGGCTACTATGCATAAAAACCATTGAAACATGCATAAAAGGACATTTAGTCAAAAAATACTTTTTACCAAGTAAATCCAATATGCACACAAAATAAGCATCATACTCCAAACCAACATAATATCATCCTAGCATGTAGACAACCCAAGCAATACTAGTGCAATGCAAAGAATAGAACCCCATAACCCTACTCAAAGCCAAGTATCAATCTAAGCAATCTACATCATGCATACATTCATAAGATCTTATTTCATCATACCTTACCATATTCATAATAATCATACATAACATAGCTTCAACATGCATAAATCATAATCATCATAATCATAAGAGAACACTACTACAACCATCTCTTAGGATCCCACAAGTGCAATGTTCAAGAGAAGTCACATACCCTCCCTTACACTATGTAGAAACCCTTAAGAAAGCCCTAGTAAGAGTTCACA
>JAJOOO010009850.1:0-18799 GCA_029582685.1 Solanum piurae | reverse complement strand
TGCTATTAACGAAAAAACTCATTCATGCCATTTTTTTAACTTCGGTTTTACGAAACCACTTTTTACCCCCAAATAACTTTTAACATTTTTCTATTGGAGTTTTTCGATCAAATGTATTTTTTTTGCTTCTTTCTTGCTTAAATACCAAGAACAAATAAAGAAAATTAACAATTTCCAAATTTCAAACTTCTTTAATTCCTCACGAAATTACCTCAAATTTCACGAGTAGTTTCCCTTCAAGCTAGATACAAAAACTTAATATCTTTTGAGCGCGAATTCAAACTAACCCAATAAGACTCACTTAAAAAAAATTCAAAGTTTTAAAACTTCAACATTATTTAATGGTAGAATTTTCTCCACAACTTCAAATCATTAGAAAATTTGAACATAGATTCAAAAAACAGTAGGGAACAAAGATCTAATGTCAAAAACAACTACAAAAACATGAATCAAAGAAATTTTTTGAAATTTTGGGACTGATTTTTGTTTATTTTGGAATTTTTTTTTAATACAGGGTGAATTTTTTAAACTCTACAAATGATTTTAGAATTTTAGTTTTTCAAAAATAAGAAATTAATGATGTAGCCGGAATTTGAGATGATTTCGTGAAGAATTGAATATGTTGAAAATTTGGGAGTTGTTTATGTTATTCATGTGTTCTTGGTGTTAGGAAGAACAAGCAAAAAAAGTATATTTGATTCAAAACTTTAATTGCAAAGTGTTAAACCTTGTTTGGGGTGTAAGAAGTGTTTTTGCAAAATTGGAGTTAAAAAAATGGCATGGATGAGCCTTTTCTTTAACAACAATGGCATAGATGAGCCAAAATTTTAACGGATGGCATAAATGAGCTTTTTCTAAAAGTTTGATAGCATATTTGAGCCTTTTCCTTTTTTTTTTATTAAACCCATCGGATTGCCTACGTATTATGTTGGTGCATGAATCAGATCTTTGCGTAGTTCAGAGGAATAAATGTTTTTTTAAGGTGTTGTAACTCAAATCGTGAAAAGAAATCATAATCAATGTACTTATAATATAAATTTTAGGGAAAATGGACAAATATACCCCCGAACTTTTGAAAATGGTATGTCAATACTCTCCGTCATTCTTTTCGTTCATTAGTGCTCTCGCCGTCCAATAACTAGTGCACATTTGCCTCTCCCACTAACGGAAGATTAATTTTGTACACGTGGCGCAATCCTACACCTCAACCCGGATTGACCAAATATTTAACCCAAATTTCAAATACCCGTTTAACCCACCCCATTACCCATTTAACTCACCCAATACCCCCATTACCCACATTAGAATTTGATGTTCATGTTTGAGAACCCCATGAAATCTCGAACATGTTTTGAAATCTGAATAGAGTTTTTGGGAATGTGGGGTTGAAGATTTGAATTTATTTATTTTTTTAGTTAAGAAGAAGAAGATTCCAAAAACTTTGTTGCCAGTACTTTGTTTTCATTTGGGGAAGAAACATAAGTTGTATTAGCTCAGAATCTCATTTTCCTTTCATGGGTTTCATTTTTTTCTTTGCAGAAATCGAAAATAATTTTGAGGTTTATTGTGTAATTTGATTGGAATTTTTCAGGTTGAAATTTGATGTTCATCTTTGAGAATCCTTAATGTGTTGAATTATGAATCTGTATCAGTATTTTTGGGATTGTGGGGTTGAACAATGTTCATATTTGAATGAAAACTACAAATGGAACTCACTTCTTCAAAGAATTGGCGGATCAACTACAAATAGGATCTGAATTCTGTATAAATTCAGTCTCTGCTGGAAGTTATCCTTCCTGGAATTGTATCAGAGGTATACCACTCAGGCTAAAAGGCGTGACTTTTATGATGATGTTAATTAATTTAATTGGCAGAAACTTTATCCAACGCAAAGTGATTTTGAGTCTCTTCTTCAAGATTTTAGTGTGGCGTTTTTTTCTTTGCAGAAATAGTTGTTTTGAATTCTCGATCTCTTTTGTTTAAATCGATGATTGAAAGAGTATATGTAAAGATAAAAGAAGAAGAAGAAGGATGGGTGGGGGTTGGGGGACGGCAACGACGACGACCACCTTACGAGGAAGAAAAAGAGATAAAGTAAATGGGGCTTTTTCTTTAGGTTTGTAGATAGTTTGTTAAATGGGTAATGGGGCGGGTTAAACGGGTATTTGAAATTTGAGTTAAATATTTGATCAATTCGGATTGACGCCTATGATTGCGCCACGTGTACAAAATTAGTCTTATGTTAGTGGGAGGGGCAAATGTACACTAGTTATTGAACGGCGAGGGCACTAATGGACGAACAGAATGACGGAGGGTATTGACATACCATTTTCAAAAGTTCGAGGGTATATTTGTCCATTTTCCCTAAAATTTATAGAGACAAAATAATAATTTCAACTAAATCTATTATTGAAAATGCCTATAATAGATTTTAATTAATATTATTTGAATCAAAGATAATGTTGAAGATGACATATTTTAACATGATTATTAACATATAATTAAGCATCGAGCCAATATAAAAGGTTGAAATATATGGTCTAATAAAGGATTTTTTGTGTAAAAATAAAAAATAAAATTCTTGAAGGAAACTTTGCCCAAAAATTATTAGGAATGTTAATCGATTAACTAGAGATATGTTGATAAATATGTACATGTATTAAAGAATACTTTAGTTTTGAAAAAATAAATAGCTACATATATACTTAAAAGAATTAATTTTTGGCCGAAAGTGTTCTAAATACGTTTACCCAACATGGGCATGCAAATTTCAAGACAAAAATAATTAATTTGTAATGGTCAAACCTCTATGCTGTTGATGAGAAATCTTAGGCTCAAATCGACTACTTTAAAGAGAAAAATAATTGTGAAATCTTAGGCTCAAATTGACTAGTTTAGATAGAACAATAATATTGTTGGTGAGTATTTTTAGGCTCAAATTGACTACTTTAGATAGAAAGAAAACTAGGTTGTTGATGAGAATTTTTTAGGCCCAAATCGAAGCTAAGAAGAGAGCTTGATAGGGAAGTCTATATTTTTTACTAAGTTCAATGATAAGAATAAATAAATATATAATTAATGTTGACACCCAATTTTGATCCTCCCCAGTATTAATTAATCGTCGAGCTTCTTCCATATTTAAACGATCTAAAATAATTAGTTTTATAAATTTCGAAAATATTTTGCGAGTTATTTTAAATAAATTATGTCACTTATTATAACTTTTAGATAATACCTATATTTTACATATTTATATATATAATTAGTATATTTTATAAATATTCGAAAACCGTCTCAAAAAGATTTTTTGTTAAATATTTGGTTAATTAGTTTGGTTATATGATAGTTTATACTTTCATTTATTTAGTTTATATTTAAGTTAATTATTTTATTTCGTTATTATTAAAAAGCTCATTGATTAATTTATATTCATTCGCCTTATTTAGTTTTTTTAGCCGAATCACCAATTAAGCTCAACTTGGCTAAATTCTTAAATTCAATTGGCCATAATTGTAATCAAATGGACCTAATACTCAATTCCAATTCAACCTCTTTCTACCTTACCTTAAATCCACTTAAGACCAAACTTGGGCCATCCTTCACTCTTATCAGCAGCCCACCAACACGTCAATTTAATTCCCATATTTCCAGCCCACTCTCTTTATTCCAAAACCCAGCCCACCATTAAATACAATATTACACACCAAAAGAAAGACTCACCTGTACATTACATACGTACATCAGCAATACACAGCAACATACACAGACCCCATTCCCTTTCCCTTCCAATTTCAACACTACAATACAATAAATAACAGCCATACAGTACCAAAACAGCCCCCTGCCAGCGTCTTCCTCTACCCCAGACGCAAACCCAAAAACGTCAAGGCAATAACAGTCCGAAATGTCAACAAACAGCAGCTCCTACAGCCCTGCTCTGCAACAGCCGCCCACTTCGATCTATTCATCCGGATTTTAGGGAATTTTGGTTGAAATTTTGTACAAGCAACAGCTTTTCCTCCTCTTGGGCAAGAAAAATTCAAATTGGGTTGAATCCGGATTGACGATTTTGCCCCAAGCTTCTCCAAAAATTCACCCGCCTCTTCCAAATCGTGAGTTCTAATTTCCCATCTATTTATAACCCCTCTTTAGTCATTGTTAGTGGTGGGAATTCTTGAGTAAAAAAAAAATATCTTGAAATACTTAAGCAAAAATCGTTAAATACATACTAAATACATACCAAAGAACCAGAGGAGTACTAGTTTCTGGGTGTAGTTCAATATTCTACTCGAATTCCTTGATCGTTGCCCGAGTCGAAATCTCGTTGTGGTCGTGGAAAGCTACTTCTCTTCTCGTTCCGTCTCTGTTCGCTGCTCATAACGAGGTAAATCACTCGTAACTCCCTTATTCAGTTAATTCCTTGTAAATTGTAGACCATGAGGTGTACTTTGATCCATGCCACAATACTCTCGCGTGATATGTTAAAGCTTAAGTCGCCTTCTTAATTTATTTATTTTCGCCTTCTTAATTTATTTATTTTTAATAAGTAGCGCAGGTTCTGTTCTTAAAATGATTTAGTATATATTTGGAATTGTTCTTTGTTTGTAGTCTTTCGAAATTGGTGGTCATTGTGCTTGCCTCGAGTTTTAGCTTGTGTTATTGGCTAATCATGCTGCTGTTCTATTCTTCTTTTGATATAATAGGATCCATGCTTGTTGTTATGTATTTTTTTTTGGATGCAAATAAGTTATACAGTGGTGTTTAGCTACCTTCAAAATTAGTAGACTTTCAAGTAATAGTTTTGAATAGGATCAGTTAGTCGTGTTTAGTTCATACTTATTTCACACCCATCTTAGTGTTAATATTCATGTTACATCGGTTGGGTTTGTTTGAAAGCGTCAAGCAGGTCGTTATTGTTGCATTATCCCATATCCTGATTGCGATCTGATCCTTTGAGTTTTCAAGTTTTAAATGTTTAATTTTGGTTAAAAGATAGCTTGTTTAGTTCTCGGTTGGATTGAAGGTTAGCCGTGGTGAGTCTTAATATTTAAAATCAATAGCATCATTTAGTGGGTTCATGTGGCCGGATGTTATTTCTTTGGAGTTTCTTTCCAAGTTCCTTGGGTATATATGTATCCTTACATTAGTTTGATGTGTTGTACTATGCTTTTATCCCTAGAAAAGGCCCCTGGTGATAAGCTTAGATGTAATTCTCTCTAGTGTATTTGTTATTGTTCAAACAACCAATTAATATTGTTTGTTTCTTCTGCCAAGTGGGGGCTGTTTATGTTTCTTTAGTTATTAGGAAAGAATGGACCCTCATCCTTTATTTTTCGTTGTAGAAAACACACTTGTCACTTAATGTTGTTGGTTACCATGTCTAGGGGGATTGTTTATTTTATTTCTTTTGGCCTAGTTTGTGATTTTTCTCCAATGCATTGTAGCAATATTGGTTCATTGATACGAATTTACATTTTTGTTAGAGTGATTGTATTGGCCTAGCTTCAAGTTTATTCATTATGTTAAGGTTGAGATACTTCACTTGATATTGTTTGAAATAATTGAGTTATGTGGTAATGAAGTTGATGTAAATAGTGGTCTGTTGCCGCTCTCCTTGTATTTTTCAATTGAATTATTATGATCCTTACTTTGCGCCTTTCTTTTTGTTGCATGTGAATATGCTTTGAGTCTATGACAGACTCTTCTCCTCCTTGCATTTCGAAATGAGCCACGAAGGCCCTAATCCATTTGTTCTCCGAGTCAATCTCCCTGGGAATAGATAAGTTGACAAACAGGTTGAAGGTGGTAAATACAGGGGCTGGAAATTGAAAACAAGTCTCAGAAAGCTAAAAACAGGCTGAGATATAGCCTATATACATTGATATACATCGGCATACACTCATATACAGGTTGAAAAGTGTGAAAATATAGGTCTGAGGCGAGATACAGGTGTTCGGAATCAAGAGATACATGAAAAGAGCTGATATATATGCTCATATACACTAATATACATTAGATGTATACAAAAACGGGTTTAGGATTAAACTCCAAAAACTTCAGCGAATTTGGCCCAAAATGAGGCCCAAATTCAATTTTCTCCCTTACTCTTTAATTATGTGATTATTTATTGTTTGTTATTTAGCTCAAATTTTAGAATTGTTAATTAGCGTAATTAAATTCCCCAAAAGATAAGCTATTTTCTTTGTGTTGGTTTAATTTTAATACATTTCATGTTTTGTGTTCATTTATTTTAGTGATCAAGTATATTGGTCAAAATTTTATATCTTCAATTAAGTCAAACTTTTTGTACTTAAAAGAGATGTTCTTTAATGCTTTTTTGCTTAATCACATTTTACTCACGTTAAATTTGTTTTAAGTTAAAGTATTTTTCTCAAATAAACTTTAAAAATGTTAGTCAAAATCTTTTCAATTAAATAAAAATAATAATAATACTTAGTCATTTTTTCAAAAAGGGTTAGTCAAGAATTTTATTCTCCAATTAATTTAAAATGATTTTTGTGCTTTAATTTATTAAATTGGTTTAAATTATTATTTCAAAGTGAATCAATTAAATTCTAATTAATCTAGTTTTATTAATATTTTAGTCACTTGTATTTCGAGTCAAAGGTTCCATTTTGGGATCCCTTTTCTCTAAAAAATAAAATAAAATAAAATGTGTCATTTATTTAATTATTTTCTCAAAGTTAATCAAATAGTAAGCTATTATTTTGCGTTAAATCATTATTTTCCTAAAAATAGTCAAATAGATTTTAGTCAAGTCGCAGGTCAACCGCATGTTAGCGGGCACTTCGAATGCTTAAACCCTTCTCGAAGTGTAAATTGAACCCCGAACCCTCTTTGGTATTTTCAAATGATTTTTTCTGTTTAAATCTTTGAAAATTATAAGTTTTTTTAATTTCTTTAAAAAATTAAGTGGCGACTCTTTTCTAAGTATTTTTCTCAAATTGTTCTATACTTTAGAACATTTCAAAAAAGTGATTTTTCTAGAGATAGTCAAATTACGGCGCAACAATTAACATACTTGCACAATTTTTTCTATTAATTTTTATAAATGATGCGAATCAGTCGAAAAAATGATTTTTTTTAGATAAATATATAGGACATATTTGATTTTTTTTGTATATATGTTTTATTTTTATTTATTTTTTTTAAGAAAGAAAAAAATAATAAGAAAGAAATGAAAAAAAAATAATAGTAGTCATGCGCATGATCATTCACTAACTATCAGTGTTTCCTGTTAAAGAATCATTCGATTGTGATCCACTAAATACTCAATAATATAGGTTCATTGTCTTACCAAATCACATCATTGCTGCATTTGACATCGCCAACTTTGAATTTAGTTTAGTTGAGTCATACTTCAATAATGCAAAAAATCAAAGTGATGATTATCTGAGAGTTCTTTAGAGGGATGAAATGATGCAAACTTTATATCTAATGCAGCTGAAGAAATTTTGGAGCCTATTGATCTACTTGTTGCTCTGTTAGCCCAGGGAAATGATTTGAGTAATGAAGCAAATTCTGAAAATTGTTGATCTGTCTGCTGCTCTGTTAACCCACAAAAATGCTTTGAGTGATGAAACAAATACTAAAACATGCTGATAAATGTTAACTATTGATTGAGATTTTGAAGGTAATGTGACTTGCCCTATAAAACAATGCATCATACTATAGGTAAGATAAAAGGTAGAAATGTTTAAGTTTACTTTTTCAATTTTATGTTTCGTATTCATGTTTCACTATTTCAATTACAAAGAAATCTTACTTGATATTGTAATGAAAATATATTTCATATTGAATGTTGTTTGTGAAAGAAATATATTGTTGCTTTGCTTCACTTATAATCAATTCGTGTTTTGAGGTCATATGTTGTTTTGGTTGTGTAACTCTTTGCATAATTTATCATTGTCTTTTCTAAACCAGTCACAGTTAGGGCTGGACATAATATGATTCAAATCGAAAAGACTGATCAAATCGGTTTTTTTAAAATTTCGGTTATTTCCGTCGACTTCGGTTTCAAATTTTAATATTTCAGTTTTTCGGTTCGATTTTTTATTTTTAGCTAAAAAAAATCGATTTAACTGAAAAAATCGAAATTATTCTTCTTGGGAAATTTTACAAAATATCATTATTTTGACATTTAATAGGACCCTTTAGCCACACTTTCAATATTTATTTAAAATGTCAATATTTTAGTTAATTATGAATCTAATTTATGTATTTTTTTTATTTGTTTGATTTGCAAGAATACAATTATTTAATAACAGAAAAGAGAAAATCAGGGGAGAGAATATTTTAAAAAAGGAACATATCACTTAAAATTCTCATCAGTTACAATTTCAAAGAAATATCCTTTCTCATTGATTGGATCAACCTTTTCAATCTCCATTTTTTTCCTTTGTCAAGATCTTAAACATTCATTAACTTTCTTTTTTATTTTCATCATATTTGTATACCAATATTTTTTACATTTTATGTCACTCTTCAAGCCTATACCCTGGGCGGGACTAGCACTCGAAGACCATTGTTGGCCCCAAGCGAACCCTTTGCCTGGCTTACTTACTCAGCAGAAGACTATATGCATATATATAATGATCAATATTACTATACTGAATTGAAATAATAAAATAAGCTAGAATGTTTAAAAGTCAACATTCAACTTAACTTGACCAAAATGGCAACTCAAGTCTTAACATATGAAATGACAATGAAAAGACTAAGGACTAACATCTGACTGTCTATAAAGCCTCTAAAATAACTGAGATGGATGTCGGGACAAACCCCACGACATCCTAATGAACTAATGAAATAACTGAGAGAAATAAAAAAGAGTCCTCCGGAATGCAAGGAGGCTCACCAACAGACTCTGGGGTGCTCACTGGATCAACGATGCGCTGGATGCCGATGCAGGCCAACTGGCATCAGTACATTGAATGAACGAGTATGCGAGTTGGAATGCTAAACACAACATAGGCTTGAAAGGAATCTGAAGAACTTACCTGGCTCAACTCAACTCAACATAATTGAACTCATTTCAATATAAAGCAGTTTAAAACAAGTGCAATATAAAGAAAAGTTGTTTAAAACATGATGTCAACTATGTGTATGCAAAGATACATATAACTCTGAGTTGTATATAAAATATACAAATAAACTGTGTATATCAAGAATACAATTACTTAAGTGGGAGTTTCTCTAACCGACAACCATCACGTAAGAGTTATGGTGATGATACAGCATTTTGCCTCACGCTGCCAGGACCGTCCTATACCTTATCGGGGGTATAGAGCCTGAACTACTAAGTGAATCCACTAGTCTATGCTAAAAAACACTAAAGGAATCATCTAAAAAGTATGAACATTTTCTACCCATGATGGCTACATGGTTTATGGGGGATGTGAGTTGTCTGAACTCTCCCCCATATCGGTGCTCAATATTACTCCCAAAAATATAATATTATTAGCTCTTATGTTTAAAAACATACTTCTTTCTGTGATTTGAGATTAGTGCTCAAAAACTTAGCTCAAAGGCTATCTTGAAAATCAAAGTTTCCTCTCTTGCTTCATTTAAAAAACGATTTCTCTTCTCTGAAAACTAGCCCGAAGGCTCTTTGGAAATCGAGGTTTCCTTTCTTGTTTAAATGTGAAAACATTTTAAACCCTTTGGGAATACATAATCCCCATATACTTTTGAATAAATGAACTTCAACTTACTCTTTACTGAACTCAAAACTTAAGTTTTAAACAAAGTTAAATCGTTTGAAAAAGACTTTTGGAAAACTTTATGAACTTCTCTTAACTTAACTCTTGACTGCTCTTGACTTGACTCTTAACTTTCCTTGAATTGAATTTATGGATTCAAGGATTGTGATTGTGATAGGAAAGATCTCATAATGTTTAGGAATATTTTTAGATAGCTAAACATGAGAAAAGATCAAACATCGATATCTGAGGGTGGGTCCGCAACGCGGAGAATCATTTAAATTTTTGGTTCAGAAATAACTTTTGAGGCAGAACGGTCCGTGACCGCTCCGCTCCGCGAAACGACTTTTCCCAAATCTGGGAAGCAGCTCCGCGACGCAGAGGTAGTGCCAAATTTCGACCGACGAAATTTCTCTTTCATTTTTCAACTCTAAACCCTCTAAACTCACATGGGTCTTTCCCCAAACACTTAGAATCGATTATATGTTCAAAGTACATCAGATTCTATTTGAAATCACACCTAATATCATGGATTCGGATCAAACAGCTCTTCAATAATTTCAACAAATCAAGAATTCAATAGAACTTCAACAAACCCATCAAGAACTCAATTTCTTAAGCTTTCAAGAACTTAAATTCACTGAAATAAATCATGATTGGCACGTGGGTGAGCCAACTCTATGTGATCTCACATACCTTGTAGGGATCACCCCCCATAAAATCCACAAGTGAAACTCGACGATCTAGATGAATATTGCTTCTCTTCTCCTTTCTCCTCTTCTTTTCTCTCTTCTCCAAGCCCTAGCGTATTTTGGTAAAAGCGTAAACTGATCTAATTCAGTTAAGACCCTAACTTAATTACCAAAAATGAAATAAAATAATTGGGCAAGGAAAAGACCAAACTACCCTTTCAAAATCCGGATTGAACTTTCCTTATTTCAATAGCCCAACTTCCAAAGGGGATAACTCACTCATACGAACCCGAAATCCCACAAACTCAGCAGCGTTGGAAAGATCATTCCAAGATTTTTCTTACCATATCTGGAAGTGCTCCAAACTCATCCTGAGCTAGAAGTTATGGTCGTTTGAAGTTGACCAAAAACTCACTTTTTCTTAACTTAAGTAATTTTCCAGATTTTTCTTCTTTCCAAAAATGACTATTTCCAATTATTGGCTTCTTCCTATTTATTTCAAATTACGAGATGTTACATTTTATGTGCTCACTTTACCATTCAAATTAAAGTTTATATTTTACCTTCATAGTGAAAACTAAAAATTGTATCTTAGTGATCAAAATTGTAAATATATTTTTCTTTTATTTGTATTACAAAAATATTACTGATTGTATCCCAATAATCTAATCATTACATGTGAATATGATTTATGAAAGGATACAAGATTTTGGGGGAAAAATAGCATACATGATGGAAATAATACAATCTGTTGAGGAAGGACACGATATTCTAAAAAATATACAAATTAACTCTGAAAGAAATGGGGATACAAGATTCTGGAAAAAAAATAGCATATATAGTGAAAATAATACAATTTGTTGAGGAAGAATACAATATTCTAAAAAAAATACAAATTGACTATGAAAAAATAGGATACATCTATGTTTAAGAAATACAAATCTATTTGGCATATCTATGAGAATGACTACAAACTAAAAAATAAATACAACGTTCTTAATAAAAATACAAATGTTGAGTAAAAGAAAAAATACAATTCTTGCAACCTTTTTCTCTGACTCTCTCTTTCTTCTTCTTCTTTGTCTGATATGTTCCTTTGTTTCGATTTTTTGTTCACCAAACTCAAATCCAAATCCGTATTCACTTGTGCATTAGTAACCTTATAAGCAAAATTTGAAATTATTAAATATGAATGTATAAAAAATCAAACAACATATGATGTATGAATGCCAATGTAAATTACTACAATCTACTAAATCTCAAATATGAAAACAAAATCACAGAAAAATCGAACAATAGTGTTTAAAGACAAAAAATCCGAAATACATAAAAGAGGAAAATCTCACAAAATATTTGGTGAATATGAAAACAAACTCACAAAAAAATCGAACAATACTTATTAAAAGACAAAATCTGAAATACAAAATACTTGGTGAATATGAAAAAAAAAAATCACAAGAAATCTCCCAAAATAATTGTTGAATTCGAATTTACCTTTATCAATGGGTGAAAAATCTTTTGAATTAATTGTGAGATTTCTTGAACAAAGTGTAGGAAATTCGAAGAGTTGATTTTCTTGAACAATGAAAGGAGATAACAATGGTGAAAAGGGAAGAGAGAGAAAGGAGTGATTTGGGGTAAAACCTAGAAAGAGGGGTAAGTGGGTAATGGGGGTATTTTTATTTTATTTTTTACCAGGAGTAAAAAATGGTCCAATGTGGGCCTGATTTGAGAAATAAAAGGAAAGGGAATTAATTATAAGGAAAATTACGCGGTTAAACAAACTTTTACTACTTAATTAGTCATTATAGCTATAGTTTATTTTAAATACCATTCACCACCAAATATCGGTTACAATGTAACGACCCGAATCATCGTTAATTAGGAGAAGCAAAAATTCGGAAAAAGTCTAGGCCACTGTCCCGCCAGGGCGGGCCAGATGCCGCTAGGGGGGCGGCGCCAGGGCGGGGTAAGTTGGCGCCAGAGCAGGTTAGGCGAGACAGAATGTAAATAACGTGAATCCTTATTCCCCCTTCTTCCTAAAATACCTAATTCAGTCGTAAAACACCCCCAGAAACCCCCAAAAAGCTACCCCAAGCTTGGGAGAGATGGAGAGGGAGATTTCTATCGCAAGGATGTCGATGGGTTATGGATTTCCGGCCAAGATCACCATCGCGAATTCTAGAAACATGAAATTGAAGCCAATTCCTTTGTGCAGCTACTTGGCGCCCAGGTAGGCTAGGTTTTATGAATTGAGTAGTTGTAAATCTGTGTTCACTGCGTAAATATATGTAATCAACGGTAGAATTGATGCGTAGGCCCTCGTGCACCGAGTAAAACGTGATTAAATCCTAGGAAGAAGCCCTAGATGTTGAACTAGGGTTAGGTATGGTGAAACTAATGCTCATAAGATATTCGTGGATGAGTAGTTCGTAGGTGATGGGTGTGGTTCTATGTTTGTGTGAATGCATTCTTGTTGTTGTTTCATTATAATGCATGTGTATGTGCGAAGGTGTTGATCACACCAGTTGTAAATAAGTATGAACTAAGAACTAAATTCCCGTGAATCACTTCTTGATTGTATGATTATTGAGAATGTACTTATGGTTGTGATTGGGGTGTGTTGAATGTATCGGTTGCCATATTCCGGCATAACTAACTGAGATCGGTTGCCACGTTCCGGCATAACTAACTGGATCGGTTGCCACGTTCTGACATAACTATGATATCGGTTGCCACATTCTGTCATAATATTTGGATCGGGTACCACGTTCCCGTATGCTAACAGTTTAGGTATGGGTTCCATGAGAGAACCATTGAATTGGGTTCCATGAGAGGACCAATAGCATGATATAATTGTGATAATTGAGAATCATGAAGTTGAACGTGGTTTGTAATGGTAATTGATGTTGTATTTACCGAAGTTGTTTTATAGTTACGAAGTCTTATGCTTGATGGTTATTATATGCTGAGTAACAAAATGTGTACCTCGACGTTGGGTGATTCAGAAGGGGAACCCCCAAGTCAGGATGTGGTACGGTAAGCGGGGAGTGAAGGTTGCAAGAATTGTTAATAACCGGGTAAAAAGGTGTCGTGTATAGTAATAACAAGGAGTGGGAACATTATTCGTGATGTAATTACTTAGGTGGATTTCACTTGGGAAAGAAGGGTTATGGTTAGGAGAAAACTTGACGTGATGTATTATGTGGCCAAGTCTAGGAATTATGAAGGGTGAGACGAAAGCGGTTAGTTGGGATGGTTGTAGTTGTACTTGGGAAGTTTCCTATGTGTTAGAATGGTAAGGTTATGATCAAGAACCTAGTAAGTAGGTTGGCTGGTAAGGTGGTTAGTAGTTGGAGTGCTAGTGAAATTTGGAGATTTTTCGAGAGAAAGTAAAGGTGGAGAAGCGATGGGTGTTATAGCATGTTCTTATTAGTTGGTTTCTTATATTTATGCGGTGGGCGTCGAGTTGACCGATGATGCCAGTACGTGTGTTTTTGTACTGATACTACTCTTGTTATGTCTTTTGACATAGTCTGGTTGCAGGATCGGTGATGTTTCATTAGGTGAAGACGAAGAAATCTCCAGCAGCTTTTTTCCTTCCGCATGGTGGGAGCTGTGTCATTTATTATATTGTCCAAATTGTACTCTTAGTAGCTCTTGTACCTATTTAGACTAGATTTTTGGGGTGTTAATTACTTTTCAAGTCTTGACTAGTAGTTATTTAAATAGATTTTTATTTATAAGGATTTATGTTTCTCATTTATTCTCGTATTTCATGAACTTTCCACATGTTTTAAACTTTTGGGGTATGAGGGTTCTCCTACTTAAGTGATAGAGTGGGTGCCCGCACGGCTCGGTGGATTGGGTCGTGACATATAATTACGTTGCCAACTTTTTATATTAGTATAATCGTATATGTTGTCCCTTTTTATATATACATATGATTCTTTCTCTTTCTTCATAATCCTTAACCATATTTTCTCCTTAAATTCCTCAACATAAATCGATTTCAAAATTTGAAAATTTCAATTCTTCTCCCTCAAATCGTGCTTCCTGATTTTTAGGGTAACTCTTATGCGATTTAAGTTTTTTTTTAAGACAATTCCATTTTTATTCTTTTGATTTGTATTTGTATATGTCTGTAATTTTGTATGATTTTTTAGATTTATAGTTATATGCAACTTTTAATTATGGATGAAGAAACATCCAAAATAGTTATGAAATATATTACGACAAATATATAAGTACAAATCTGCTGTGAATTATACATATACAAATATTTAAGTAGAAATTAGTTGTCACTACTCCTTTTATACAATTACAGATGAAAATAGCTCATTGATACAAACATAATCCCATAGAAAAAATAGTTATCAATCAGTTATACATATACAAACACTATTCCACAAAAAAAATAGAAAATATTATGTGAATTATACATATACAAAATATACAAATATAAATCAGTTATCACTACTCATTTTATACAATTACAAATGTAAATAACTAATTTATACCGACACTAATTACACATAAACTACAGTCATCAATCAATTATACATATACAAAAACTGATTCCACCAAAAATAAAATAAAATTATACATATACAAAATATACCAGTACAAACTACCTTTGAAGAATCTGTTTATACAATTACGGACGAAAATAGTTAATTTATACAAACACTAATTCCATGCAGACTATCGTAATCAATGAATTGAATCAATAATAATTTATACAATGACAAATAAAAATCAATTGATACAAATCAATTTATACATTTACGGAAGGAAGGAAAGTCATATTTGGTATGAACGTCTAATGAGATACTATTCCATGAATTAAGGGATTGTTTATCTTTTCCCAACTAATCAAAATTACCGTCATTATCTTTTAAAAAATTAAAAAAATTATTTTGTATAAAATACCACATAATTGTGAATTATACAACTACACTGGTATCCGAGCTGCATATTAATGTATCTGAGCCAATATTTAATGTATCTGAGCTACATATTATGTATCCAATTTTTTTGATTTTAAGGGATTAATGTAATTAGAAACTTATTAGGGATAGATTGTAATTTTATATTAAAACAATGAAATTTATGTAGTTTATACTTAATTAAATTACTTCAGAAGTTCAGCCCATGCCCCAGCCGGCCCATAACCACAACCCATATTCAAATTAGGCCCAACTTTCAATCAGAAATCCCTAAACTGATAATTTGAAATTCCTAAGACCCTTAACACAGACCACAGTAACTCGTCTCTCAACTCTCATCTCTCAGTCATCTCAGTTACGCCGTAGCTCGTCTCTCAACTCTCATCTCTCAGCTCGTCGTCACTCGTCCATCGTCTCTTAATTCTCAGGCCAGCCGCTGCTCAGTCCTCGCTGACTGCTGAGTGCTCGCAGACTGCAGTTGCAGCCCGCAAACCGCTTGGCCACTGCCCAGTGCTCGCTCACGACTCGCGACTCGAAAGTCAGTGTGCATCGTGTCCCAACTCTCATCTGAAAATCTTTATATGATTCCAACAGTTCCATCCCATTTGTCTTTAGAAAGTCTCGCTCATCTATAATAGCCGGTGAATATAAGTGTAGAATTTTCATAATACAAGGGTGTAAGTGTTTAATTTTAAAATATAAAATATTTGTTCATAACGAAGTTAATAATACAAGGTGTTTACTGTTTAGTGTAGTTACCCCTAAAACATATATATACAAAGTGTTTGATAATTTGAAGGAATAGAAAGTACCTAAGAAGTGAACAGGAGAGCGTGTAATTGCTGCTGAGTAAACTTTTTCGGCCAGTGGTTTAACCACCAATTTCATTTAGATAATTGCTTATGTTAGGTTTGTTTTACTTGGTTCTACCTTGAATTTGGCATTACAAAGCAAAACATATTTGTGAATTTCTTGAGGTTGAAGAATTTGAACAAAAGTGATTGAATTTTGAAAATGTACGACTATTAATCAAATTTGGTTAAACCGAAAATCAAATCGAAATAAACTGAATCGAAAGAGCTAATAGTACTCAAAAGACTGAAAGAACTATCTACTCAAAAGTGTGCAAAATTCCAAGACAATTTTTTGAAAATACAAAATCTATTTTTTTTTAATAAATAAAAGAACTATCTATTTTTTGTTAGAAATATTTGAATTTTGAATTAAACAACTCAAATCATCATATTAATAAATAAAAATTTTATTTCAATATCCAACTTGATGTATTGCAAACAAATGTCTAAGCTCTTATTTACTAGAACAAATCATTACTTTTATAAATAATTATATTACTATATGAAGTTAAACGCGCTATGTAACAACACGAAAAAGATGACCCTAAGTTGATAATAATTTTGTTCATGTATGCTTATATTTAAGGCCTTTTATTGTAATTTGATTTTATGCCACTAATTTTATTAAGACACTTCGCTGGGTTAACATATATTTATCATCAACCATGCACGGTCCCATGACATTTATTTAGATTTTTGATTTCTTTTATTTCCGGCCGTAATCATGGACATGTGTTGATTATAAAACTTTACTGAGACAATAGGAAAACTCACACAAAATTCAGTTAGCTAAGGTATGTGATGTTATTCATAATTACATCCCTAACAAGAGCCTTATAGACCCAATTCATGAATAATGACACGGATTTTAATACATGTCAAGACAAATTGATTTGAAAAAATCTTGGAATATTTAAAACAAAACTCTACATTTTCAAATTGCATCCACAAGAAGCAATATTCCGCCCGTTTCAATACATCGACATTTCACAACAATATAAATCTTGAGAGGTTTGAGGCCATATGTTACGGTCTTTAATGTTGAGACTCATTTGTTGTTGTCTTTAATGTTGAGACTCATTTGTTGTTGTTAGATGCTGCATTTCAGACGGACTGGTTGATGCCCATTTTGTGCTTTTGTTATGTTTCAGAAACTAGTTTACAAATTATTCTATCTTGTTAACACCAACAAACACCTTCTATTCATTGATTTTGACCATTTTGTTAAAAGCAATTTTCTTGGTTTTGCTGATTTTTCTATTATATGACTACTATGTTCTTTGTCCAAGTTCAAGATTTGGAATTTGTTGAGTATTTCTGTTTAGTATTTCATCGGTTGAGGTATCTACAGAGTGATCCCACCTTGGACATTTTCTTGTCCAAAGGTCCAGATTGTACTATAAGGGTCTACTGTGACTTAGGTTGGTCTCATGTCCAGAGATCAGTTAGTGGTTACTTGGGCACTTTCCTTAAATCAATCAGCAATCACTCAAATAGTTGAGTCTTCCCCTTCCGAATCACATCAAAGCCACACAATCCATGCCCAAGCAAGTATTCACAATAAATTTTCGGAAACAACAAAACTCACATCAATCCTCTCAAAAGGTGGGTCAATCAACATAAAATCCAATTCTAAAATCAAGGTTTGAATCCAAAATTTAATACTTGAAAACATTATTCAAGGCTTTAGGAAATCATTAGGGGAAATCATCTCGAATATGGACTTCAAATCAGTTCATAAACTCACTTTTATTTCAAAACTCAAGTCCATGAAGAACTACCGATTTATCAACCCAAAATCTTGATTTAAACTCATAAATTCGATAATAATAATCGGTAATTGAAGATTTAGAGTTAAGAAACGTTACCCAACAATTTTATCTTGAAAACCCACTTGAAAGTACCTCTACCGAGTTCTCAAAACTCAAAAATAGTGAAATGGGATTGAAACCCCGATTTTAGAAAACACTCTGCCCAGGTCTCAAATGTTCAGATCGCGATGGGTAAGGCGGTCAACTCATTAAAGATGACCATCGCGATCGCGGAAAGACCCTCGCGATCGCGATGCACCCCAAGATAATGCTACGCGATCGTGATGAGGAAGCCTCGCGATCGCGATAACCAACATGGTCATGCACCAGAACTAGGGGCGTATAAAACCGAACCAAATCGCAAATCGAAAAAAAAAACTGACTAGTGGTTGGTTTGATATTGAAAAAAAAAATCCGACTATATTTGGGTTGGTTTGGTTTTAACTAAAAAAAAAAATCCGAGACCAAACCAACCTGACATTATATATATAATTTTATTTTATACATAAAAATATTTACTTTGATATATTTTTTAAATATTTCTTATACTTTTTCATAGTTTTTATCTTTTAATATATTATTATTTCAAGTTTGAAACTTACAATTCTAAATAGTTCAATAAAGATTATAGTCCACATATGTTGGTAATTATAATAAAGCTTAAATCAAAATCAAATTAATACTAAAGCAAAAAAAATAATCAATTCAACACTAAGAATGACAATAATATTGAATATTTGTTCTATGGTTTTACATTGGTTTATTCAAATA
>JAJOOO010009849.1:0-10520 GCA_029582685.1 Solanum piurae | reverse complement strand
GGAACTCACGTACCTTGGCCTCTTTCAGTTCTAGGGGAAAGAAACGCCCCAAGAAAGCTTCCTCAAAACAGGCCCAACTCACAGGTGGTGCATCCTCATCTCTACATAGTGAAACTTGGGGGATTCATCCTCAAGAACTCACGAATCCTCGAAGTGCCAGCCCCTTCTTGTCGAGCTCCTATTTGTTGACCAACCTGGTTAGTAACAACTTGACTCAGCATCCTAATAGCCTCTCTAAACTCAGCATTAGAGACCTCTCCTTGCGGTTTCACTTCAGGTACATTAGGTAACTCTTGTTCCTCAACATCTCTCCTAGCTGGACAACCTCTGACTGCTCTTCATGGAGGCATGATTATCTGAAACACGTGCAGGCACGAATTAGAGGGAAACTTTATAGAGATCAACTTTAACGCACGAAATGAGTATAAAAGAAGTGAGAATTTTCCTAAATGTTGTAGCCTCCTAATTATAGATGTGGCGCGCTTCACACCGATAACTAGGACTCTACAGACAAGGATTCATAGACTCCCTAGGACTCTTGAACTCTGTGCTTTGATACCAAGTTTGTCACGCCCCGATCCTACACCCTGGACGTGACCTGCACTCGGAGACCATTGCTGGCCCCAAGCGAACCCTTGCCCTGGCTTACTTACTCAGTGGAAAACTATATGCATATTTATAATGATCAAACACTATAAATGTACTTTAAAAGAATAAACTGAACTGCTCAAACTGAACTCATAATATCTTAAAAGTAAACATTTAACTTAGACAAAATGACAACTCAGCTCTGAACATAAGTCAATAACAAAGTAAAGACAAATGACTAACTAACTGTCTATCTATGAAGCCTCTAATAACTGAGATGGATGTAGGGACAGACCCACGGCATCCTAATGAACTATTTAATACTAAAAGTAAGCAAAACAGATCCTCCGGAATGCAAAGAGGCTCACCAACATACTCTGGACTGCTCACTGGATCAACGATGCGCTGGATGCCGATCCTAGTTACATGCGTTTGCATCATAATACGATGCAGGCCAACTGGCATCAGTACATTGAATGTATGAGTATGCGAGTTGGAATGCTAAAGCAAATATAGGCTTGAAAGGATTCTGAAAGAAACACTTACCTTGGCTCTTCTCAACTCATGAATACTTAACTGAACTCATTTCATTATAAAGCAGTTTAAAACAAGTGCAATATAAAGAAAAATAAATCTGTTTAAAACATGTTGTCAATTCATAATCATAATATCATAAAAAGACAAATCATGCTCCCTCTTAAAGTCTACTTGTGCAATGCATGAATGAAGTCCCATACCCCCATTCACACTAAGCAAAACCCCTTGAGGAACCATGCTACTACTGCTGTGGGAGTTTCTCTAACAGAAAACCATCACTTAAGAACTATAGTGATGATACAACGCTTTACCTCACGCTGTCGAGGCCTATCATATACCTTGCCATGATATAGGAAGCTAACTTCACTAAATAGATCCACTAGTCTATTGTGAAAATGATTCATCTAAAAAGTATGACCCTTTTCTACCCATGATGGCTACATGGTTTATGGAGACTTGAGTTAATATGAACTCACATCCCCATATCGGTGCTCAATACTACTCCCAAAAATATACATAGTTCTTTATGTTTAAAAATATACTTCTTCTTTGGTTTGAGATAATTGCTCAAAAAAATCAGCTTTAAAGCTCTTTTGGAATCGATGTTCCCTTTTCTTGCTCAAATGTGAAAACATAAATAAACTTCTTTGGAAATACATAGTTCCCTAATAGCTTTTTGAGAAATGACCTCAACTCTTTACTCTTTTCTTAACTTGAAAACTTGAGTCTTAAAATGAATTTAAAACATTATTAAAGACTCTTGAAAACTTTAAGAAACTTTGCTTTGACTTGCTTCTTAACTTCTAGACTTGACTCTTAACTTATTTGACTTTGATCCTAACTTTCCTTGAATTGAATTATGGATTCAAGGTTCATGAGCTCATGTATATGGGTGATTTCATGATGTTTAGATGTACTTTAGAGTGTTGGAATCGACTAGGAAACATAGGTACATCGCTTAGGAACAAGTACAAAAAGGTGGGGAACGAATGGGGAGAACTGGCGTCCCTGGCGCTCTGAGAGGCGCGGGGCGCCAGCCCTCAAACTTCAGAGAGGTCTGGCTGGCGCGACACGCCAGAGGCCAAACTTCAGAGAAGTTTTGTGGCGCTCTAGCAAGCGCGACGCCCCAAGCCCTTGCCCTGAACTCTCCGACTTTTCTCCTTCGTTTTTCATCTCTAAACCCTCCAATCTTCCCTAGTTCTTCTCCCAAACACTTAGGTTCATTAGTACCCTCAATTATACAATCAATATAACTCGAAAAACAACCCAGAAACATGAATCAATTCGCCCCCAAGAATCAACAACTCAGCCAACAAGAATTCTACAATTTGTTCTTCAAGAACCTCACTTCTTCAACATGTAAACAACTCAAAACCAATGGATTGAAACAAGTTGGTGTGTGGGTGAACTAACCCAACACAAAGAGATCTCACATACCTTAATAGGGATCACCCCCGACGAATTCCACTCGCAAGCTTGGATGATCTTGGCGAATTCTTGCTTTCTTCTCCCGTTCTTTCTTCCTTTCTCTTTTCTCCAAGACCTAAGCGTGAATTTAATTATTCTAATCTGACCAAAATAAGATTTTACCCCAAATAAATCTCTAAAATGAATTAGGAAATTAATTAGAGAAAAGACTACTTTGCCCTTCCTTAATTCCGGATTCGAACTTTCCTCAATCCAACAACCCAACTTTCAAAAGGTATATCTCACTCATACGATGTCGAAGTCGTGCAATATCGGCGGCTTTGGAAAGATATCTCCAAGGGATTTCCAACCATATCAAGATCTGCTCTTAAATCCTCCTGATCTAGGAGTTATGGCCATTTGAAAATGGCCAAAAACTCACTTTCTTAACTTAGACAAAATTTCCAGATTTCCTTAATCTTTCCAAAAATCAATATTTTCATATTTTTAACTCTTTCTAGTCGTTTCTAGGTGCGAGATGTTACATAACCATAATAGAAAAATATGTACATATAAAACTAAATCTAAAGTTTAATCATAATAGGAAAATATGTTAATATTTGTAATGAAATCTATCAAGTTGGGTAGACAATAATGAACAAAGGATTATAATTAGAAATGATATAAATTACGGGCCTATAAACTTTGAAATATTACTGCAAAATCAAATCATTAACATGTGTTCATGTCAAATAGATTGATTTGAATAAGATTAAATCTAGCTTAAATAAGTAAATATATCAATGAAATACAATAATAAAAACGAAAATTTCTATGTATTAAGATTACAAATACGAATTTTTTGGTAACAATCCAAAATTCCACTGACGTTAAAATCAAACCCAACAAATTTAACCCGCTCAAGTTTGTGTGGTTTATTGACCCACCGATTCATAAGCTCAATCCATCAAAAACTTGGTTGATATGTAACCTGAATTGGCTCATGAGAAATCTTGTCAAAATGTTTTTAAAAAACTTTTTTTCAATTTGATATGTTATATATAACCATAATAAAGAGAGAGAAATTATTAGGTACTAAAATGATCTAAAAGAACAAATAAAACAATAAGTTTAGTAAACTTTGGATTGAGTTGGGTCTTGACCCATTATATAACCCACTATTAAACCCGTTTTGATCCAAGTAAATTTGGGTTGGGTTGGGTTGGGTCTGGACCTGATTGTTGCCTTAACCCATTATGACTCACCCAAATTTGACCCAACCCATTCAATTGTCACCTATATCTACACTAACCTATCGATAATCAAATCGATCTACCCTAATTGAACATCTATCATACACGAAAACAAAAGTTAAAATACGAAAATAAAATTTATTTTTAAGCTTCCAATATTATTTAAGCATAACATTAAGAAAACATTAAAAATTGTCCATACTACCCCTGGCTAGGGAAGCAAGCATGTTGACGAACAACTACTTCCCTAGCCTCTTATATATAGTTAGCTAAATAATAATAGAAATACTTTTAGAGGCTGGGGGTGTTGGGTGGGTAAGAAGGAGAATGAACTTGAAATGTTACTGTGAAACTTGTTATTCTCACTTTCATTATCCTCCATGGTCATTCTAGTCAGCTCACCTACCAACATAAATACGATCTGTTATCCTCAAAACTTTCTAACCATCAAGAATTTCCTCATTGGCTTCTTCTTGTAACACCTTGTCTCGAATATTATAAAAATCTCTATCATCAAATTGTTAGGCCTGAATATGATCCATTAAGGACAATCCCACCTCCATGCAAGACAAAACTCTATTAGCTAAGGACTGGATATCCATAGCCAAAGGAAGCTCACCCAACTGTAACAAACCTAAATTTCCTACACTTACTGTCTTTCTACTTAATTAATCTACTACCACCTGAGGGTCCAAGAGTTATTATCGGTTACTTTAGAGAGGCGGGTTGTGTCCTTACTAGGGAGAAGTGGGGTAGTGTTCATGATGCAAACGTAGTTAGGTCCTACCTTGGGCTGGGAATTCATGTCAGAAAATGGTTAGTGAGCCTTGATAGAATATATTATGTGGTCAAGGGTTGAATTGTGATGAATAAGAAGCAAGAGTACATCGTGAGTAGTTAGTCGGACTGGTAGTGGTGGCATTCGGGAACCCTTCTAGGAGATAGAATGGTTAAGCTATGATCAAGAACCAAGCGAGTGGAGTTATAGAGACGAGGGTCAGAGTCAAGTGGACTAGTATCTTTTAAAGTATTCGGGGATGGCAAAGGCAAGAGTATAAAGGTTGAGGGGTGTACTTTCTTATTGCATGTTTTCTAGTTGCTTACTTTATATTATGTGGTGGGTATCAGGCTGACCGATGATGCCTATCAGTACGTGTGGTTTGTATTGATACTACTCTTCTTATGCCTTTTTGGTATAATCTGGTTGCAGGGTCAGTGATGTTTCATAGGCGAAGATGAAGACAATCTCCAACAGCTTCCACTCTTCCTTCCCTGTGGTGGAAGCTGTGTCATTAGTTATTGTATTTTATACCTTGTAATCTTAGAAGCTCTTCTACCTATTTAGACTAGATCTATGGGGTGTTATTATTTTACAAGTTAAATTGTGGACCCTTTAAAAACGTTTTATTATGTAAAGTCACACTTTTTTTTCTTTTATCTTCATTTTTCTAAAATCTTCCACATGTTTATAATCGTTAGAAATCGCGGGTTCTCCTACTTAGGTGTTAGAGTAGGTGCCCACATGGTCCAGTGTGTTGGATCGTGACACATAGGCAATGTGGCGTTAGTATGAAATAATGTATCGAGTATGAAAGTTAACGAACTAAATAAGCAGGTATTATAATATACTAAAAGTAATCATGAAAGGAAATAAAAAATAAGGTAAGCATACTGACCTGCTACTGAATTTGAACAAACAAAAATAATTAAACAACAACCCAGTCGATCTCCATAAGCTCGGCAGGTATAAACAACAAACAAGGCAACATATCTAGGCCACAATAAGCCAGAAGGTGTCAAATCAATATATATACCCCTATCGGTAGCCCCTTGTCCGTGTAGAAATCACATAGCCCTCTTAGGCAACAACATAGCCCCGTAGGTAGTTCACATCCCTCTTAGACATCAATATAGACATGTAGGCAGTACATAACCCTCTTTGGAATCAATATAGCCTCATAGGCAACACATGACTCTCTTTGGCATCAATATAGTCTTGTAGGCAACACATGACCCTCTTTTGCGTTAATATAGCCACGTAGGCAACATATAGCCCTCTTAGACAGCAACATAGTCCTCTTAGCCAACATCATAGTCCCGTAGGTTGTTCATAGCTCAACAGCTAACCACAATAGCCCCAAGGGCAAATAACAAACAATTTAATAGGCTAAAGATGAGCAATTTAGCTATAAACAATCTATGTGAATAGTCTCTAAGTCATTCCTAACGTAGGGCTGTTATTAGAAGATTATGAGTCCAAAAAATTAAGGTTATAACCACTCAATCAGCCAACCACTCATAATTATATCTACGAGATCACCAACGATAATAACCTTATTATATCGCTCTTAAGCTTTAAGAAAACATGTCGAACGAAGGGAATAGCCTTAACATACCTTTTTCGAGGAATTACAGTGGCCTATCGACTTATACTCGAAACCCCCCTCGATACTACAATAAGGCAGCACCACTATCAACACACAAGAATGGAAAGTACTATGATAATCCAACAAAAGATACGGATTTCCATCGTAATTCACTATTTGTGACTTACCAAGGCTAGAATCAATGAGAGGAGGTTCTTACCTTGAACTTAAGCTCAAAACCTCCAAACAAAGTAAAACCCCTGCTGCTACAACCACCACATAGGTACGCCACACAATCCACAACGAAAACTATACCAAAATGATGAGCTTGCAACGTAGAGCAATTTTCCCGAAGCTTGCAAGATGAAACTACTAAGACTTAAAGAGTATTTTATGGATTTGGGGAGAATTTCTTTGTATTAAGGGATACTGAAATGTGAAGATGAAAAAGAAAAAGAAGATGATCGATTAAATAAAGCTCCCACTGACCTTGGCAAGTTCCCACCGACCTTGACCCACCTCACTTGCTTGCTTGTATCATTTCACGAAAATACAAATATCTCTCTATTCTGAAGTCGTATTAACAAACAGTTTGATGCGTTGAAAACTAGACTCATAGACCTTCGATATGATACCTTATGGGATCCATAAATCATTATACATTGGGATAAAAGCACCGAGACATATGACCTAAATTTCAGAGAAAACTTTAAAAAAAGCTTACAATAACTTTCACCAATTTTTATTTCACAACTTGCTTAACTTCAAAACATGAGACATGACCCGTGAACACTTAAAATATGACATACCAAATCATTCTTAGTTTATTAAACACTCCTGCCACGAAGGTGCGGGTTAATTTAGACATTTTGAAAGTGTGGATGTTACAACTATTATAGATCCACCCATCATTCCTATGTCGATTAGATATAAAAGAGAAAAACTAAGGTCCCGTTTGGTCATGCGATACGAAATCATGATGTGAAATTATGAGATGAATTTGAAGTTTTGTTTGGACACAATGATTTGAACTTTTTAAGTTGTATGTTTTCTCATAAGCATAAAAACTCCATAAGTTGTAAAACTATCAAAATTGCCCCAATTGTTTATACAATCTGACCAAATAAACAAAAGTTTATAAAATTGCATTATACATTATCACAAAGCTATTCTAAAAAATACAACATTTGTTGATCAAACCTTAATTCAATAAAAAAAAAAAATTGAACATAAGTTGTAGCTAGTGTTAAGTTATTAGTAGCTAAGGAAATTATTTTTGCAATTAATGCCAAAGTGATTAGTCTTGTCCACTCAATATAATGATGAAATTTTTATTATTATTAAACATTGATTGAATGAAATAGTAATAAATTTGATAAAATAATGAATTTGGTGAATATAAATAGTAAATTAAGAATTGATTTGAAGTAATAATAAGTTTATATTGGAGAGAATAATCGTTATATGAGATATAAACGGTTTAAAAAGTAATGATATGAATTATAAATTTTATTTAGATATGAAACAAATGGCTAGTAGATATACATATAAATTAAATGTGTGTTATTTTTACAAAATATAAACTTGTGGGTCAATTTTTGTATTTGAAAAATCTCAGATCATGATTTGGAATTCTCAAATCATGATTTTTGAAGAATTTTGAATTTCATCTCCTAATATGAAATTATGTGATGAAATAAACATGAAATAGCATATTCAAATGCTATTTTCATGTCATGATTTCATATCATGAGATGAAATCGCATGACCAAACGTCTAATAAGACAATAACAAATATGATATTGTGTGCCTTTTAAAGACAACTACTAGAGGTAGTCCAAGTCATCCAAATCCTAAATACTAGTCAAATTGATAAATTAATATAATAAAGTAAGGTCTGAATGGCAGACCTTGTTACTCCTCCTGGTGTGAACATTGTTGATCAATACATCAAATATACTCCCAATATTTAACTTTAATGTATGCACGTTCCTTTATTAATTAAAAATGTATATATATTCCTTGAAGTTGGCAGGCAAGCTGCCATCAAAATCATCAGGTGATTTCTCCCTCAGTTTTCTCAGGCCCCACATGTAATATTTTGTGCCTAAGTATTTATCATACAATCTTGATTGAAAAACCTATTTAATTTGATCAGAAGCTATGAGCAATATAGCCATTAGCAGAATCAGATGATTCTCTATTAAAGTAATGTTGAATTTCATTGTCCGAATTCATCAATTCATCCCAAAATTCTTCTTCTTCTGTGTTAATTCCCTGTTGTAAATGCGAGGGCGGTGATTGTTGTTGCTGTTGTTGTTGCACTTGCAGGGGTGAAGAAGATGTAGTATTATTATTATTGTGTTGTTGATTTGATGTGTAATCTGCAAATGAGAAATTAAGCTTGGCTCTTGGACCTCTAAATTCAATAGCAGCTCTGTCATAAGCTCTAGCTGCATCTTCAGCTGTAGTAAATGTTCCAAGCCATACTCTGGCTGCCCTTCTTGGATCTCTAATTTCCGCAGCCCATTTTCCCCATGGTCTCTGTCTCACTCCTCTGTAATTCTTCTTCTTCTTCTTTAAAGCCTTGTTGTTGTTGCCAGTTGATGAGGTTGCAAAGTAGTTGCAGCCTAAACACCCATTTATTTTGCAGAACTGACAACGCTCTGGTTCTGTTGGAACACGAAACAGGAACGGCTCAATAGAATAGGATATACTCGTAGAAGGTAATGAAATTGTGACACTGGCATCCATAACAGGAGAAGTATGAGTAGTACCAGTAATCACATTCGTTAAAGCAGCAACCATGATTGAAAACTCTTGTTCATCACTGAATTTGGATTGTTTGTTCATTGAAGCTGTTTGTTCTTGATTATGTCTCTTGGTTGACCTCTGCATCGTTGAAATTTGAAAAAAAACAGAGAAAACTTTGGTCTTTGTTGTTCAGATGATTTTCTAAGTTATTTGCTTTTATATACGAAAACACTGAAGATGAATACACTTATTTTACACGGGTTTGATTTTACCTTAGCTGGCATATTCAAATTAAATTAATTGATTTTCTGTGCACGTGGATTGACGTGGCATAAAAAGTTGATGACATGGCAGGAAAGAGAGCGTTCACACGATGATTGTTCCTATTGCCTTTTTGACGGTTATGAGAGGAAAGATGTAATGTCATATAGGGGTAATTTTGGAATTTGGCTGAGACCATTAGAGAAAAGCTGGGGACAGTTGGCAGTCAAATAGGTCATCCTGTCGCTCGGAAGACAAGAGGACCAAAACTATATGCAGCGGAGTGTTCACGGATCGATTTTGATAGGTTATTGTTCATATTCAAAATCAAATCAAGTTAATTGATTTTGAAACTATTAAATTAAATCAAATAAAAATATGTATTTATCGATTTGGTTGTTATTGATTTTGATATAATTTGGTTATTTGTTATTAACCATACACAAATATAAAAGAAACAATTCATTCAAAAGAAAAAAAATACAATAAATGATTCTAAAAAGATAAATAATTGAAATGATTGGCATTACATAACTTTCGATCATTAAATTTACTCTAGATAAAGCTTTAAAATTCACTACTTTGACCTAGACAAGGAAAAGTTAGTGGCATTCTTTGTCCAACCAAAAGTTATCATAGACACTCATGAAAACAATAATATAAATGTTCTTATTTTAGGTGTATTTACTTTCATAAATAAATTATACATAAATTTTGATGAAAATATATATATAATATTTAAATTTATTCATAAAAAATAATATATCATGTAGTATAATTATAAATATGTTAATTTATCGGTTCAGTTTAGTTATTTTTTTGATTTTTTTATAACAAAGTCAAAATCAAATCAAATATTATCCATTTTCAAAAATGTAAAATCAAACCAAATCATATCCAAATAAAATTAATTTAGTTTGATTTTTCAATTTGGATAGACTTTTATTCAAACCGTGAGCACCCCTACACATAACTCATTATCAACTTTTGTTTCTATCAAATTTTATTATTCCCTCCTCTATTTTATATATTCATAATATTTAGATAGCTTATAATTAATAATAGATTTTAAAATATTCAATAAATTTTATACTATGCATAAATAAAACACGAGGAGGGAAATAATAAAATTTGACAAGTAGGGTATATGAATGAACAAAAAGTTGATGAAGGAAGTTATACTAGTCTATTTGGTGGTTTTTGCCTAGAAGCGACAGGATGATCTATTTGACTGCCAACCTGTCCCCTAAATTCCAAAATTATTCTCTTCTTTCTTTGTGTAATGTAAGACATTACGTCATTTTTCTTATAACCGTCCTTTGCTCAAAAAAGCACGAAAGTGGTGTGAACGCTC
>JAJOOO010009848.1:0-12987 GCA_029582685.1 Solanum piurae | reverse complement strand
CTTGTTGGGTTATGGAGGTTGATTAGGGCGTCATGCGGAAGCTTATAATGTACAAATCATATGACGATAAATTAGATGACACATAAAACTATACTAAAAGAAATATATTATTATATGATATGACCAATTGGCCTACATAATTAAAAACTAATAAAAAACATAAAAATTGTAGAGAGAAAATCTCCCCATAAACAAAACTCTTAAATGTCTACATTGTGGATGCTATTGTGTTATGCTATGAGAATAGAGATCTTCAATTTATAGATCTCCAAATTTTTCCTCTAAGGAAAGAATAAACCAAATATAGAAGAATATTATATTTTCCTTTCCGGAAAAGTAAAAACATTTATGGTAATGTTTTGTCTTTTCTTTTAGGAAAATCTAAACTTCAAATAAGGTAAGAAAATCAGGGCAAAACCCTAACAGATCTTACTTCCCGCTTAAGACGATCATCAGTAGCATCATAATGCAAATTTTGTAGAATAGTAGGCTTGTAAATGAGAAAGACAAAATTCACTGTATAGTTCAAAAATACTAAAGTCCAGATTTCTGGACAATCAACGGAAAATAAGCTAATTGACAAACATGATAAGAAATACAAGCATAAACTAAATGTAGATGATATGATAATTTGTGGTCTCTTAATAATATTTAGGACAGGAAACAAATTGTTCTTGTATTTATCAAAAATATATAGTGCGTTACATCCACTACTTCAGAATAGCTAACTGTCTGACTAAGTTTAATACAATGGAATTTCATAATAAAACAATCTCTATATGCTATGTATTTCAGGGCAAGACAGAAGCTCGACACATGGGACAATCTTTTTTCCTCAGCAACCATTGTTTGATGCAACCTGTATGATATTCGTGTCCACACCCAAGTGTCCCAATGGACTCTTCATGCTCAAATTCTGCTTGACATATGGCACAAGTCTCTTCAGTTTCTGTGGGATTATTTACACCATCAGCAACACAATGAATTCTTGTTTTAAAATACCCCAATAATATAGCATCGTCCTCTTTCTCCTCCATCTTAGCCTCTTGATCATCAAACAGTAGTTCACTTTCTGGTTGAGAATCATCTGAAGAATTTGGTGATGATCCGCCATTGAAATAGTCTTGTACATGCTGCTGCCTTAAGGCCCTTTCCACTAAATCACGACTACTCACGTTAATAATTGTAATTTCGTCACTGTGTGGAGTAATTGTGGCTTGTAATCCCAAAACGAAGGGATGATCGTGTTGTCTTCTTCTGGAAGAACGATCATAGGGGGATCGCCTACTTATAATTCCAATTCTACGCGAATTCACAAACATATATTGCAAGTTACTCATTGTTCAACACCAGATTTTCTAACTACGATTTTTTTTTTTTTTGTAGGAACAAAGTATATGGGTGAAGAACAGAGTATATATAGAGTTGGATATTCCTAATTTGTTTTCTGGAAACTTAAGGTGGAAATTTCCTATTTTATTTATTTCTCCTACGATTTAAGGATTTAATTTCCTATTTTGTTCAGGAACCTTTTTGTTTCGGAAACTTGAGGCGGAAACAAAAAGCTTCCTTCCTATTTTATTTATTTCTCCTACTTTCTTTAGGAATAGGATTTAACTTCAGGTAAAGAGAAGTAGAGGGAACATAATTAATTTCCCACTAATTTTTTTTTTGTACATAGAGGCTATTTAAATTATTAGTAAAAAAAAATATATAAAAGAAAAAAATAATGGAACATACAGTAGTGTCACCAAGAATTCTTCAATGGCTTTTTCAACAATGCTGAAAGGTACATAATCTCATTGATAAGTGGTGCATACACTTTCTCCAATTGCTCAACCAACACAGAAGAAATGCTCAAGCTAAAACAGCACACCAGACCTTAACACCCTGTAAAATATCAAAAAACAACAAGTGTAAATGTGTCGTTGGTATCCAACATGTTGTCAATAAGTCATTGAAGTCGATACAATCGCTATGTTCCTTTCTCTCATTCTTACAGCAAATGTAGCCACACCACCTCCAGTATTGAGCCCAATTCTAATCGCTCCATCCCTCGTTACTGCTATCACTTCTTCGATAGAGAAGTCAACACCAGCATCCTTTTTCATTGTCCAACGAGTCTTCTCTCTGCCACTAAGATCAAAACAATCCTTACAATCATCAAAGTCTGTGATCAAATAACCACAGGTTTTACAAGTATACGCAGTCCATACAACAGAAAAAATCCGATGGTTTTTTGCATAAGCTCTCAGGATAAGGAGGCTCAACATACTCTTGTGGAGAAGCTACATGACATCTATGTCGACGAAGTGGCTCACTACCTTTAAGTAGCAACTTCTACGCTAAAAGTTCATCATCGGCGCAAGAACGGTTAATATTTTATGACATGTAACGATTAAGAAAATCTCGAAACAGAGTACATGGATGTAAAATTGGAGACATGATTTCATCAGAATCGATGTTTTTTTGTTGAAGCAAGTGTTTCTTATGAATAATAGTATATTGTCCAATTGTGAATGGAGATCAAACCACTGATAGGGAACATGTTCTGGCTATCCCCCAAAGATTTTGGCACTGTACAGGAATAGCAAAAGCAAAAACAAAATCCCCATTGCAATTTCTGGGTATCCCCCCAATCCCTGCCTTATCATTATAATCTATGTAGCTCCCATCGGTATTAATCTTGATACTTCCTTGATTCGGCATTGTCCAAAGAACCATCCTGCTAATGGTATTTGGCCTAAGTTTCACAAATTTGGACCCATTGATAGTCTATCTTAAAACAAATCCTAGCCACTTTTACTATGGGAAGTGTTTCTACTTTCTCTCAAGTTGTTTGGTCTTAACAGTAATTAATGTCCTCATTCCAATTGCGGAGGACAGACTCATAGTAGACAAACACCCTCCTCTTTTGCAGTCACAGAAGTTGGCATTATATGGCAATGACTCAATTTTGCTATTTAGACGCCATTCAAGGTCAGAGGAATGGCGCACCCCAAGGGGAAGGCGTGTGATGTAGACATCCTACTACAATGTACGCATTAGTGATTGCTTCCACAGCTCGAACCCATGACCTATAGGTCACATGGATACAACTTTACCGTTGCTCCAAGGCTTCGCTTCGAGGGCTGCACACCATTCAAGGTTGACTTTGCAAATACAAGTATACCAGGCAAGTGGTAGAACCATCACATGAAAGATTTTTAATGAAGCTTAACTTCCTATATCATATTCCGACTAAAATTTATTTTCCACTTCTCAATCAGGTTTCCCATGTCAAGCTACCTACAGTCTAGGACAATTGAATTTTTGAGGAACTTCACAAGTTCAAAGCTACCCCGTCATACCTCCAATAAGCACTAACATACTAATTATTCGACATTCTCCATAACAAAGTTATAACAAGCAGTTATGCTATGGATGCTGGCCATAAAAAAGAGGGAAAAATAGAATAGAAACTCACATATTGGCTGATTAACACTATTGCCCAATGTTCTCCCTTGTGATGAATTCTTTAAAAGCATCTTCAATCTGCTTCACCACTATTTAAAGCTCCATCACTGCCAAGAACTTAACAATCCTAATCAAGCAACCTCGATTTTCTCGCTTTCATAATTTCTTCAGCTATTAAATCACAATAATAGAGAGAACAAAAAGTTGAAAACATACTTGAATCGACAATAAGATAGTTAGTTTCCCTCCTCAAATCAACATTGCCAACTCCTGCTAGTAAAAAATCCAGTGATTATATCCTACATTAATCAGTTTGCAAGTACGCAATGAGAACATGAATTTAAAATTCCAATTCCCCTGCAATTGCAATAAGATCAAAGGAATTGACTTGTCAATAGGGGGCCATAACACTAACAGTATACTTGATGTCTCCTATTTCCACTTTGTAGTTTGTTAGAATAAGAAAAAAGATTTAAGAACATATTCAATCCAGTTTTATACACCATCATTTACTATAATGAATTCGTTCAACAACATACCCAATATAATCCCACAAGTGAGGTATGGGAGGGTAGGGGATTTACAAGACCTTATCCTTACCTTTGTGGGGTAGGGAGGTCGTTTCCAATAGACCCTCCATCTCGACAGAAAAGAATAAAAATTAACCATGGTAGCAAGAAAATATGACGGCAAAACAGCAAGATACAAATCAAATGAAAGCAACTAATACTAATACACAGAAGAAAAAAAAAAGGAAGTGCAACAACACTCAACTACCTACAAACCTTCTAACCTAATCCTGACCTCCACTCCTTTTAGGTAACAGATTCATATTGTAAAGTTAGATATGAAAGCATATTGATTATTAGTGAAAGATTAAATAGTGAATCACCTCATCAGCAATCATAGCAATGAAGGCTGAGTTATTTGTTCTGATAGAAGCTGGATTAGCCATCTAAACTGAAATTATTGTAATTGTAACCAACAACAACAACAAAAGTGTAAGTCAATCAAATGGCAAAACCTAATTAGCAAAAACATGAATTTGGGGATTCCTATAAAACTTCAGATGCAAATTAAGTGTAAACCAAGGAAGTATAATAGAATCACAATATACTAATTGAACTAGGTTTTTCTGAATCTCGAAATACGAGAGGAGCCATGTAAATCAAATGTTGATAATATACTAATTGAATCCAGACGAAACAGGAAACAAAACAGACTGAAAGAAACTCCGAATATCTTAGGCGCCGCCGACGAACGGCCAAAAAATACAGACTGACCGGAGCATACGCGCCGACGACCGGCAAAAAAAATTTGGACCATTTCTCGATTTGTGCGTGTCATCCTTGCGCAGGGGCCATGCTAATCTTCTCTGTATCGTTCCAATTTTATCGGATGTCCCCGAAGGGACGAACTCCATTGCTTCGCTACTGTTCTTATTCTGCTGCGAACTTCTCACTGAGCTCGATGTGGGAGAAACGTAAAAGAAGAGTAAATGTTGTTTTGGGTCCTTAAGTTTCAAAAAAACAAATATTTAGTCCTATTTTAACAACGTTTATTTCAACATCACCCATATTATCATAAATTCAGTTTTTCTGACAGTTTTTATATTGACACAATATAAACAATTTGTTAATTTTCATTATTATGAAAAGCAAAAAAAATAGATTTCATGATTGTAGAGAGGGTCACATAAGTAGGAAAACAAGTCACATAAGTAGTATTTTTGGGTTAATTACACTAAATACATTTTCGGACTCTTATACTAAAGGATGGGTTCATTCGAATTTCCTCAGTGAAAAATGATACTATCCAATCTTTAAATAAATAAACACGCGAGTCCAACCTGGCAAAACGCGTGATGTACACTTATTCTGCGCGAGTTAGAAGTAATTTTTTAGGCCCACAACGATAAAAAAATGTTGAAATGACAACTCTACCTTAATGGATCCCTTTTATATATATATCTTTATATTTCCAAATCAAAATCTCATTCTTTTTTCCTCCTCTTTCAACTCTTTAAAACCAAGATTTTTTCCTTTCTCCAAGATTTTTTCCTTTCTTTAGAACGATTTCTGCTCATATTTAGTGCAAAATTGTAAGAAAATAACGATTTTACACTCATGGTGACAAAAAGATCTAACTTGTATCAAAGATAAACTTTCAAAAGGGCAAAATTGAGGCATACCTGGACTAAATCGAGGAAGATGAACAGATGAACATCAACTTCAGCAGAAATCTTGAACAATTTTTCCCTTTGATTCACCAGATAAGCTAGGGTTTTGACCTTTTGAGATGAACGATTTTGATTCACAATCGGGGTGAAATGAAAATATTTTTTTACTCTTTACCCTTGTATATTAATTGATTTTTTTTTTTAAGTTCTAAAATCGATGTGTAAATATTTAATTAGTTGGCAGCCATTGAATGGCTCACTAATACACGTGGGAACGTTTGCATTTCACGCACTTTGGCTGCAAAAATCGTGTGTTTATTTATTTAAAGGTTGGATAGTTAAAGTGCCTGTTGTGCACTATAAAAGTTGGAGGTCAAGGTTAAAATTTGAAGCTAAGTTTAGAGTCCAATATATGTATTATGCCTTTTTTTTTAATGTATATACATAGTTGATGTGGAACTTCTTCATGTGTTTACTTCTTTAGATTTTAAACTCCTCTTAATGAAAATTATAAAAAATTATTTGTATGAAACTCTATAAAGAAGATAAATAATTTTGTTGAATATCTTTATTCACACATTTAATTGACATAGAAAATAAATAAAGTGTATTTCTCCCACTTAAGAAGATCATGAGTTACATCATATATAGTGCTAATTCTTCAACGATTTTTTTTTTCTTTTTGTAAAATAGGACTTGTAAATGAAAAAGAGGAAATTTTAGAGATGGGTCATTTTCATTGTAAATTTCTGAGTAGAAATTAATTACTCACTCTTTAGTCACATTTGCCTAGACAATTCTCATATAGTGCTCCAAAGATGTCACGAGCCAAGCACATGACATGTATTGTCCGCTTTGATCTTATAACCTAACTGATTTGTCTCTTGAGCTTGATAATATCTGCCACGACCCAAGCCCATAGTTTGTATTTTTCACTTTGACCACATAGAACTCACGAGTTTGTTCCTTGGGTTACACCATCATTGAGCCCAAAAGCGTGTGTACCATGTGAACTTGTTTTATAACTTATAAAACTCATTATTTTCCTCTCCCATTCTGAAAGGAATGTGTGAAGATTTCTAGTCATGCATTTGATCATACCAAATACCAAATATTAGTTTTAGCATTCAGAAAAATTAGTCCAAATATGAGAATGTTAAAGCTTCTGAATTCCAATTTATAATAATACATGCTTTCAGTTGCCTATTTTTCACTTTCTATACAATCTATTTTGAGCTAAAATTTATAGAACATGATGTCATGACTCAGTAAACAAGAATGTGTTGATTTCGACTTCTTTGGTGTAAAGAGACAAAACTCATGAGCCTTTCTATTTTGAAGGTGTCTTCTGTTCCAAGTCAAGAGAAGCAGAGGGGCATAGTGTTCGTTCTTCAACAAGTAGCCTCAATATTTTGACAATAATGGAGTAGGCAAAACCATGTGAAACTTCATGTGCTGTTGTATCTCAAATTTCTCTTCACCAAAAAACATTTGTGTATGATAATTGTCGTTAGGTTATATATACTAATACACAAAGCATTTGATCAGCACACAAGTATCTAACATTTAAAGAAACTTTCATTGCTTGTGTAATTCTCAAAAAAAATCTTCTTTCTTTGCCTTGATCGTTTGGAGTTACAAAACATTCCTAGCTTGAAGAAAATGGCTATCAAAATGAGTCCGTTTATTCAGGCTAATCGGTTCTTACGGAGGTCTTCAACATCTGGAGGTATTCCCAAGGGTCATTGTGCAGTATATGTAGGAGAGAGCCAGAAGAAGAGATTTGTTGTGCCAGTATCATACTTAAGCCGGCCTTTATTTCAAGACTTGTTAGCTAAATCTGAAGAGGAGTTCGGCTTTAGTCACCCAATGGGTGGTCTTACAATACCTTGCAAAGAGGATGTGTTCGTTGATCTTACTTCCCGTTTAAGTAGATCATCAGTGGCATCATAGTGCAAATGATTCAACAAATGAAATTTTGTAGAATAGTTGGCTTGTAAATGAGGAAGAGAAAATTCATTGTATAGTTTAAATATAAAAGAACCTTGGATGAAAAATTCTTCCTGCCAGTTTATGAATAGAAAGCATTCTGCTTCTGATTAATCTCCATTTTGGTAATATTTGCTTAAAGAATTCCCTTAAATCGCTTAGATTCTCCGTTCTACTTCACTTTGTGGTGCAAATATAGATATAATATGATGATGATCATTAGAAAAGATCCATCATATCCTACTTGGACCTTCAGATGCACCGATACATAGGTGCAACGTAACAGTATGATGATGGATGGTGGTAAGATGAAACAAGTTAGACCATATATCACAGGAAGTGCTCAAAATATTACCAATCTCTTAGAGCTGATACAAACTTAACCGTGAACAAAAAAAAATGAACGCAAGTGATCCGTGCAATGTAATACTGATTGGATCTGGTTTTGTCAATTAATCTTTTATTAGTTAAAGATTTGTATGTCTGTGTTGGGATTAAAGCAATATTTAGAGAATGTACTAGTTAATTTAGGACTTGTAATAACCAAATTGAAAAGTGAAATCCATGAATATGGTAAATTTTCTGATAAAATGATATTCAATCTTTACAACTCTGTACTCTTCATTCTCTACCCTATCTAAAAACTATTATAAGGTATCATGTAATGAACTTATGACTCAATAAACAAGAATCTGTTGAGTTCCGATTTCGCGGTGCAAAGAAGAAGTGGAGCAGCAACATGAAGGGATTGAAAGGAGCAACGCTTTGTGAAGATCTCCTGCAGCTACGCCTTTCTTGATTAGCGAAATGATATAGTCCATGAAGGCTGAGGCACAGGGTAATGTAATGGAGACCATACAACAGCTGTCCAAGTCCAGATTTCTGGACAATCAACTGAAAATAAGCTAATTAATGAACATTATAAGAAATTCAAGCATCAATCACATTACTACTACAGTTGTGGAAAAGACAGGTTACCATACAGATCATTTGTCTAATATATGTACTATAAGATGTCTATATAAACTAAATACCGATAATATGATTTTGGACATGGAACAAATTGTTCTTGTATATATCAAAGACGTATAGTGAGTTACATCCACAACTTCAGAACAACTAACTGTCTTACTAAGTTTAATACACAAACAAGTATTGGTCAAAACTTGAGATTGATACAATAGAATTTCATATCAGGGCAAAACAGAAGCTCGACACATGGGACAATCTTTTTTCCTCAGCAACCATTGTTTGATGCAACTTGTATGATATTCGTGTCCACACCCAAGTGTCCCAATGGACTCTTCATGCTCAAATTCCGCTTGACATATGGCACAAATCTCTTTAGTTTCTGTCTGATTATTTACTCCGTCAGCAACACGATGAATTCTTGCTTTAAAATACCCCAATAACATAGCATCATCAATCAGTTCACTTGCTGGTTGAGAATCATCTGAAGAATTTGGTGATGATCTGACATTCAAATTGTCTTGTACATCCTGCCGCCTTAAGAGTCTTTCCACTAAATCACGACTACTCACGTTAGCTATTGTAATCCCGATATTGTGAGTCACAGATTGATAGTTGTGTGGAGTAATTGTGGCTTGTAATCCCAAAACGAAGGTGGATTGCGTAGTTGTTATTCTAGCAGTACTCCGATAAACAGACGAAGAACGATCATAGGGGGATGGCCTAGTTGTAATTCCAACCCTACGCCTATAGACAGACGTATGTTGCGAACATTGATCATAATATGAGTTACTCATTGTTCAACACCAGCAATTTCAACAGATGGATTTTCTGAAAGGAAAAGAGAAGAACGATTTTTTTTTTAAGGAACAGAATATATAGAGATCGATATATATTCCTAATTTGTTTAGGAAACGTTATAATCCTTTTTGGAAACTTAAGGTAACATTTCCTATTTTATTTACTACTCCTACTTTCTTTAGGAATACTTTTCAATTCAAGGTAAGAAGAAGGGGAGGGAATATAATTAATATATACAGTAGTAATTAATTTCTCACTAAATTTTTTTGTACCGAGGGTATTTAAATTATTATTACAAAAAATATATAAAAGAAAAAATAATTACAAAAAATGGCCAAAAAGAGTGGGGAAATAATTGGACAAATTGAGAGTGGTGTTATCGAATGCTTCGTTACATGAGATGTGAAGGCTAAAATCTAAATAGTTTGGGTTTGGGGCGTAGTTGATCTCCTTCGTTACTTCATTTTCAAGGTAAGCCAATGGAATGACAAAGCGTACTTGATCAGATGTATATACTACAAAATGTCATTTTTTAACCATAGAGAATAAAAATGTACTGCAATTGTCTGTGTCACTATCATTTCTTGGAAATGAAATCCTATTCCTCTGCTTGGCCGCCAACTTTTGCCATCTCCTCGCTATTTTGATGAGTTTCTTAGTACTGATCATTGTCATTTTGGTTTTTGGAAGATTGGACACAAGAAAGTAAATAATGCTTGTGCTTAATGATGAATAGGCTCATGGAAGAGGGATTATTATTTATACAAGATGGAGCAAAAGTTTTTGTTACTAACCAAAGGCAAAGCCATGTGTTGATGCTTGTTGGCCAAGTTATTATGGGGCCTAAAGTTTGTGGATGAAGCTAGTTTGAAAATAAAAGACGATAAGTTTCTTTGATCAACAACCAACTAGGCAACAACAACATATTCAGTGTAATTCCACAAAGTAGGGTCTGGAGAGGGTAGAATAGACGCAGACTTTATCACTACCTTAGACGTAGAAAGAGGTTGTTTCCGCTAGACCCTCGGCTCAAGAAAATATAGTCCAGAGTTGTATAGGGAGAAATAACTGAAATGATGACAGTCATGACAAAATGCTAAGACAACCTGACAAATCATCCTAAACAACCGTCATAACAAGTTACAACGATAATCAAAGTGCAAAAAAAAAAAATCAAACTCAAAGGACAGAGAAACTATCAAAGTAATACAACTAATAGTAAAGAGGAATAAGCGAGACAATGCTAAACAACAAACTAGGCCTACTTGGTATTTCTCAGCAATGCCAATAATTTGAGACCATTAAATGAACAATTTTGCTGGTAAGAAGCAAAACCATGTTTCTGCTCTCTTCTTTGTCATGTAGATAGGTGACCTTAAGATTTTCATCTCAACATCAACTTCACCAATTCTTGTGGATTTTATTGGGGCTATCGAGATACTATTAAATTAATTTATTTTCATCTATTCAAATCTTGATGAGCAAAGTAATCCAATCCAGCAAATTAAGGTGCATGCAAGTTAGTCTAAATATCGTGATCGGAAAAAGAAAAAAAAGTTACGAATAAAGTAGTATTATAAATCACAATAATTAACAACATAAACTATTTAAAAATATATTGAAATTTTTGTTGACTCTCGAAGTTTCACAAATGTCACATAAATTGGGACAAAATTGATTGATTTGCCCTTCTGTTTCAATTTTCTCTATTTATTTTTAGTACTTTCTCCGTTTCTTGTTATGTATTTAAAAATTACGAAAAAAATTATAGTGTAAATCATAATAATTACCAACTTAAATTTCATATGATGTGCCACATAAATTGCAACAAAAGAAATAACATATATTATTTGAAAATTACGTACTATAAATCACAATTAACAACTTAAAATATTTAAAAGTTATATACGAACTCGATTAACTCTATTACGTCAATCTGAGCTATATAAAATTGAGACATATGGAGTAACATATATTGGGCTCGTATCATATCTAGTGGGTCCACGAAAATGGAGGCCGAAAATTGGCTTTTGGTGCCCAAGTAAACTATATAGACTTTTCTTTTCAAAATCCTTCAAAAGTCCCAAATCGCAAATCTCCGTGAAAAAAGCTATAAAGCACAAATTGCGCTTATCCCGCCCTTTTCGCACTTACAAAATTGATCGGCGTCCGACTTCCGGTTAGGGTTTTCTCAACGCCGCCGAAGTAAACGGAGTACTGACTTCTTGGAAGAGTTGTTTTTCACAAGATTTGCACTTCAATTTTCGTTTTCAATTCCACTCAAGTTTTCGGTAAGTTCACTACTCTGCGTATGCATTTTTTCTGAATGTTCGTTTTCCGTTTGTTTGCAGTCAATCTATTTCAGTTTTAAGGGCGAAGTGATGCTTCAATTTTTACTTTGTGGAATGTATGCATTGGTATAATTTTGTATTTGGAACTGACTAAAGGGATCGATCGTTCGTAAACATAAAGTATTGGTGCATGTGAGTTTATGAAATTAATAGAATGCTTTTGAATCTTGTTTTAAATTAACGGTATGTCGAATGTACCAAAATGTACTTTAATTTTTGTGGTCTTGAGGATGTCATGGTGAAAAGTTGAAATTGAAGAGTTGTTTGAAATGGAATTAGACATTCTTTTTGAAATGGACTAAAAGGAAAATGAGACAGACAAATTGAAATGGAAGGAGTACTATAATTTGCCTCAATTGATCATACCGTGGTAAATTCACATAGTTTGGTCAAGCGGCGGAGCCAAAAATTTATCATGGGGACTAAAAAGAAATGTAAAAGTGTCATGCCTAAGATATGGAACTAAGTCAAGGGGAATGGGATGTTAATCCTCTAGGACTTATGTGGATCATATGGCGAGAGAGGAATAGAAGAGCTTTTGAGGGAGTAGAGAAAGGTTTTTTACACTTGAGGAATGACCTATTTTTCCTTATTTCATTTTGGTGCACCCATAGGATTCCTACATGTATAGATGAGTGGGTGTTATTTGAAGAAAACCATGTCCTCTTGTAAGGTTTTCTTCTTCTGGTATACTTCTTGTATACGGTTGAGCTTTTTCCCTTTTCTAATGAATTTATTACTTGATTCAAAAAAATGAAGCTAAGTCAAGGGGATTCAATAGCTTATTTATATATATAAAAAAGGTATCCCCTGGTTTGGTCAGTACACGAGGTTTGAGACTTTTCATTTTGGGATCGGCCTATAGCTTTGTGTTAAGACTTAAGAGACACTGTTATGTATTTTTTTCTTCTTTGTTCTAGGGAAAGGCTAATGTAAAATATTTTACTAGGGGCATCAAAGGTCTTATAAATAATGGGTTTTGAGAGTTGTAATGTGAAGTCCTCTTTGAAGATGAACAGATGATTTCAGTTTGATCACTTTTAGCAATTTAGGATTAACAATAGTAAACCAAAATCTCAAAATGAATGTCATTTTTGAAAACTGTGAACAAAATGAACTGTTTCAAGAAAAGAAAAAATACTAAAGCAAAGCAGAGTCAATAATATTAGCTTTGCGTACATATTATGTAGGATTAGCAAATGTTGTGGTGTGATCTAACTAAAGAATTTGACAAAAAAGGCT
>JAJOOO010009845.1:0-11714 GCA_029582685.1 Solanum piurae | reverse complement strand
TACGAAAATGCCTAAAATTTATCTAAATATATTTCTTGACATCATGTGAAAATGCCTGAACCTACCAAACCTCAGTCATGACAATATGTCAGTTCCATCTGAATAGATGAGAAATGACTGATGTTCTTGTCGACTCATTATAAAAAATTAAAAAACAAATGTTATAGTTAATCACTTATATTTGTGTATCAATCAATTAGACCCTTACATAATGAAGGGTTAAATACTAGATTGTGATATGCAATGAATATAATCTTTGGCAAAAGAATATTTGAAGTTAGGTTTTGACAAAGTCACTAAGCCTTGTCAAGTTCATAATTACAGTAAAAAATATTTGACATTTGTCTAGGCATACCAAACATTAGATGAGAACATATGATATTTAACCTTTTCAAGACCTCCCTTAGACAAAAAAAATGTTGGAAGTTTGTCAAACTTCATATGTGACATATCTTAAGTTGTACCCAAAGTGGATAAACATATAAAATTTTGATTTGGAGTTATAAATTAAATGACGATTCCAAAAACTGATAGTTGTACCCTTCACCCAATTTTGTATATTAGGTATAAGACTATAATGAGTCCTATAAAAACGGATGTGTAAAGTTTCCACTTCAAGCCCAGTGTCTTTTCAAGGGCCTTGATATACTGGGCTTTTAATCTTCTGGGCCTATTAATGTCCGGACCCATCACTTTTATCTGAAAATATTCAGTTAGTGGGCTCGACACAAAGTACACGACCGAACCCCACTTGACTTTCACGCTTGGCACTACTTTTAAGACAGTTATTGCTGAAAACCCCAATCTTGTAATTTCACCATCCTCCACCAGTCGGTCGGCGCAATTCAAAGTCACGCCCACGAGGGCGGTTCCTTAAAGGAAACAGACCTGAAATCAATTTTTATTATTACTATATAGTATTATTAAAAATTATATAAATATAAATTATTTAAAAGATAATACTAATAAATGAATAACTTAACTCACTTAATCATACTCTTTCTGTTCATAATGTTTAAGGAGTTGAAACCTTTTTTTCTCTTCGAATTTTGTATAATTTGTTTTCTAGTACATAATAGTATGGGAATTATATTAGAGGCGTATTCAAGATTTCATAAAGATGGGTGCATTATTATAAAAAGATGCATCTAAGATATAAATTTGATCGGTTTAACCTTTACGTTCTTAACACTAAACCGTTAAACTTTAAAAATTATAGATCCAACATATATAATACTACTAGTTTTAAATTTTAATATACACATTTGATTTAATTATATAAAAATTATACCAAGCTAATTTTTTTAGGAATTTTCAATGTTACACATTTGAAAATTTTGAAAGATTAAAGTAAAAAAATAAAAGAAAAATTGATTGAAACGCCAAAAGTGCTACCGATAACCACTTGGAGGGGTGTTAGTAACAAAAATAAGATAGATATAAGATTTAAAATTTTATATTTTCTTAAAGAGGTGCACCCAATCTTCATCGTATTATTATATGTTACTTTTAATGTGGGTTCACACCTCTATATTTAAATATTTTTTAAAAAATATAACATTACTATATATAATCTAGAGAGGGGAGCATGGATTCACGTGAACCCACGGAATCCTCTCTAAATACGCCTCTGTAGGGGTGTTCATTATTTGAATTAAATCAAAAAATCAAATCGAATTCTAATTTGGATTGGTATTTTGGTTTGGTTTTGGATTTATAATTATCTTTGTTTGGTTTCTTGGTTTGATTTTTTAGTTTATATTTTATGTTTGGACATCTATAATTGTATAATTGATATGTTTTTAAGTATCGTGCTTTACGTTTTACTTGTGATTATTAGATGACCAAACACATATGCAGACCCTTAAACTTGTCCCTAAATTTCGTTTTGGCACTCCAACTCAACCTTGTTCCATTTTAACCATTTAACTCCAATTTTTATGTTCCATATTGGCACTTCTTTCCAAAGAATCAACAAAGTGGGATATGTGTAATTCACATGCCATGAGATGGCACAAAAACCAATTAAAAACACATACACAACTCCTCTAACTTTCCCCCATTTTTCATTTTGTCATGCTAACTTAGCATTGTTCCATTTTAATCCTTCAACTCAATTTTATATAGTATCATTTAAACACAAATACTAAATTTTTGATTTCTTTATTTTCATTTATGTTCTTCATTCCACTTTTTCATTTTAAAAATCAACGTCATATCTTTTCTTCTTTTTTAAAATAATAATAATGGATGACATCATTTTTTTTAAAAATAATATTTTTTTTAGAGTTTCTGTACATTATTGTGTGAAAAAATAATTGACGAAAGTGTGTTGGTTTTTTTTTAAAAATTAATTAAATTAAATAACACTACATATTTTTTTTCCATATCTAGTCTATTTGGACTAACTCAAATATCAGCTTTCTATTTTTTCATTCAACTAAAGACGAGTAAAAAAAACTCATGTTCATTGCTAATTAATAACACTACAAAAAAATGTTGAAACTCGATAGACTTCGTTGGGTTGTCATTGATTTTCTTAAGAAAGAAAATTGACGCACTTTTGTCGGTTATTTTTCACGCAAAAATATAGGAAAACTCTTAAAAAGAAATTGTTACTTTTTTTTACAAAAAAAAATCAATGATCATCCGTCAATTTTAATTTTTTACAACAACTAACGAATGAACGCCGATTTTAAAATGCAAAATTGCAGTTGAATAACATATATAGAAATAAAGAAATCGCAAAATTAGTATTTTGTGTTAATTGGTACATAAAAGAAATAGAGTTGAAGGGTAATCTTTTATTATTTTTTAAAAAAATACTTTTTTTGTCTTTCATTCTCTTAGAGAAAGTGTGATGCACACACTTTGCCACATCACTTAGAAATGCCAAAATGGAACATAAAAATTGGAGTTGAAGGGTTAAAATGGAATAATGTTGAGTTGGAGTGCCAAAATAAAATTTAGGAACAAGTTTAAGAGTATGCATATGTGCTTGGTCTTATTAGAAAGTATATTTAAGAGATTTAATATTATTACTTTATATATATATATATATATATATATATTCAAATTGTAAATATGACTTTTGATTATGTTTCTAATTATTGACATAACTAAATAACCAAACCAAAAAGAGAAAAACCAAATCAAATCATATTTATTTAGGTTTGGATTGAGTTACACTTTTTCAAAACCAAAAACCAATAAACCAAACTGAATAGTAGAAAATCAAACTGAAAAACCGAATGCACACCCCTCTAAATTGGGAACTTTATAGATGCTCACCATAAAATCAACAAGTTTCAATATTAATGTGATAGGTTGTTAGTTTAAATCTAGTTTTTAATTTAATTTCTTCCTTTTTTTAACCCTCATTTGATGTTTCATATCAATATTGGAGCTCGATTAATCTAAATATGTGCCAACGATGTCGCCTGGCCTCACGTGCATGTTTGATGCACGCAGGCCTTGGCTGACGCCGCCTCGCGTCGGCCATGTCCGATGCGCGCAGGCCTTGACCGATGTCGCCAGGCTTCGTCCAACGTCGCTTGGCTGATGTTGCTTGCCCTCAACCACGTCGCATGTCCGATACACGCAAACCTTGGCTAATGCCGCCTGACTTCGGCAGACGTTGCCTGTCTGCAAGCCTTGGTCGATGTCGTATGACCTCGTCCAACGTCGCCTGATCGATGTCTCTTGGCCTCAGCCGACGTCACCTGATCGATGCGCCTGGCCTCGACCGATGTCACATGTTCGATCTACGTAAACCCCATTCAAGAGGAAAAGATCCCTATCAAATATTTTTCTCATTTACTATATCCTATGATGGTATTTAATTTAATTTCATGCAAAATAAAATGAAAGAAATAATGGTAAGATAGTGGTATTCTTGTACTTTCACCTCAAAATCTAACCTCCATACTTCTCAGTCACCTACTGTTCTCCCCCGACAAGTCTCTGTTTTTTTTTCTTATTCTTTGTTTATTATAATTTTAAAAAAATATTCAAGTCTCGGCAGCTTCACTTCACTCTCGGCTTAAGTATTCACCGCAAGTGGACCCACACACCATCTTTCTCTCTCCATATTCTCTTTCAATTTGAACCCAAAAAAGAGTTAAAATAAAGTTGGTTCATCTTCCCTGTTTTTCTCTCTCTACAATCAAACACCTCCATTTCCAGAGAGTGATGGCTTCTGGTGGATACAGAAACGGTACCCAGAAGGCGCAGGCTCTCCGTACTTCATCTTCATTCAAATCGAAGCTTCCGCCGTCGGTTTCTTCCAATGGACGCCGCAGTAGTACTATTGACGCCGGTGAGTTTCGAATTTTCTGTTAGTTTTCATCAACTTTGTTGCTTTCTGGTTGTGGATCGAGTTCCTTTAGCTAATTGAGTTTTCAAGTTGTCGAATTTGCTAAATTGATTCTGCTCTGTGTGCGACTCTTGTGTGTTTTAGACGATGTGCTTTTTAGTGGTTTAGGTTAGTGTTAATTGGACGATGTGACGTTGCTGATACATTTTGCTAGTTGATAGCTGATATTGGCGCTTGATTTAAATGCTGCATTGTATTTTTTGTTTGTAGTTATGAATTTTGGATGTGACATTTTGTTTAATTTTCGAAATATTGCCAATTAGGTAAGTAGCTGCTTCAAGCCTTACAAACTCTTACATCCATTTAATCAATCTGTAAGTGTGCACATATTTATGTATGATTTTTGATTATATATGCATAGGAATGCATAGTATGGTTAGCTCGTACTCTAGGGGTTAAAAGAAGCTCCAGTAATTATGGCTTTGATGTGAGGTTAAGTTTCTGTCTAATTTAGAAACGAGTTGGCATCATTGAAGTACCTAGCCGGTTGAGGATCGAGATTATGTTTCTAATTGGAATTTTGAGTTTTGGAATCTATGGAGTTAATTCTGCTATTAATATGCTAGAGATCGTGTTCTTTACTTCTTTAGTTGTTTAGGTTTGTGTTAATTGGAGAATGTGATGTTATTACTGTTTTTGTTAGTTGATATCTGTGCCACTCAAGCTAAGTTCCACATCGGCAAAACACAAGTGAGATGTTGGGTATATAAGTAAGTAGACCTCACACACTAGTGACACGTTTTATAGCCATGTGGGCCTAAGCTTAGACTCTAGAGCAAACAATATCACTAATGAGTTGGGCTGTTACAACTTACAAATGGTATCAAAGCCACTCTTGTGTCAGCCTTGTCGATGTGGGCCAACGTTCAACTAGGTTTAGGCAAATCCAGGTAAGGCGGGCGAGGACATTGAGTCCAGTGACACATTTTATAGCCGTGGGGCCTAGGCCCAAAGCGGACATTATCACTAGTGTGAACTTTTTTTTTTTCTTTTCAAATATTACCAATTAGGTAAACAGGTACTTCAAGCCTCCAAACTTTCCTGTGCACCTAATCAGTGTCTTTAAGTTTTCTTAGATTTGTGTATGTATTTTTCACTAGACATGCCTAGGAATGTATAGTGTGGTCGATTAGCTCGTACTTTACGGGTTAAATTAGAAACTCCAATGATTATGGCTTTGATGCTAAGAATTTGAACAAAAGTGATGTTAATTAGTGTAACCGTAGAGTCAACTTAAAATGGGGAATGGGGTTGGGAACTTCCTCCAACATCAATTATTTCTTTAAATTTTTGAGTGTTTCCCCTTTATTCGAGCATCTAACTAACTACTTTTTTAGTAAATGTTTTCAGAGGGTACGAGGTATAGTTGATAGGCATAGACCATAGTTAATGAAGCATAATCATAATGTGTGGTAAAACATGTCTTATTTATAAAATAATATCAACTAACGGCTAGGCAGTTGGGCGTGGGCTTTGGGGTTAACGATGCGCATGTTAAGAGGGTTGTAAATAATTTGTAATGAGACCAATTGGGGCATGATCTTCCAGTTAAGGAAGAAGTTGATTTCTTCTTCTTCTTCTTTTTGGATGAAAAACAAGTTCATTTCTTTTTCTGATAAAGTAAATTAGGAATAGGTTCATAAATTTGAAGTAGGGTGAGGATTGGAAGTATTGGATATAGGAAGTACTGGTGTAAGCGGAACATAATTTATTATTCCCTTCATTCTTATTTGTGAAATCTGGTTAGCTAACACAGAGAAAAACATTGGTCTTTGTATTCTCAATTGTGTATGGTTTGCATACTGCTTGGAATGTTTCTCTAATAAATTAATCATCCATAATAAAAAGAAAAAGAATATAAGGTCTGTTTTGGTTGAAATTTGAAGTCAGTCAGAAATATTTTACGTAATAAACAAGTATACATATCTGCGTTATTTTTTTGAATGATATGACATCAAGATATTGGCATATATGGTGCTTTTTAGTGATTTCTCTTGTTGGTAAGAGTATTTATGTTTAGGTAATCCTTTCTGCTCCCTCAAGCTGCACAGCTCAAATTCTTTGTTGATCACTGGCTTCGATATATGTGAATATTAACTATTTCTTGTGATTGGTCTACATAGTGTATGGAAGAGTTCGAGTTGCTGTCAGATTACGTCCTCGAAATGCCGAGGAATTGGCAGCAGATGCAGATTTTGCTGATTGTGTAGAGCTGCAGCCGGAGGTTGTCAGTTTTTACCTTTTCCATTCTCATGAGAAGCTCTTTCTGGGAATAACATTTTGCTTATTTTTTCTGCCAGCTCAAAAGGTTGAAACTTAGGAAAAACAATTGGGATTCAGATACATACGAGTTTGATGAGGTGTTCACCGAGTTTGCATCCCAAAAGCGTGTTTATGAAGTTGTTGCAAAACCTGTTGTTGAGGTTTGTTGCTTTATTTTGTTTTGTTTAGTTACCTTGATCAATTTGGGACTTCTTACACCTAGGGAAGAAACCTTTGATGCAAAATGACTACCCCAACATAAATCATTTTTCCGTAGGGATAGTTGTGGATGATATGTTGTTATTTTGACAAGAAGGACGTTCTTAACTAATGGAGGTCTGAGGGAATGATTCATTTCCCATTAAAGAGGTGATAGATAGCTCAATGGGGCCCCAGATTAGAAGACACTATTTGACCGTTTCAGTATCCATTAATTCCATCTTTGACAAACTATGTTTTCGATCCTAAACTATAAGGCATTAGGTGGACTTAACACAATAACGTATTGTTCCTGCAGCTATTCTTCACCATTGTAGGGTATATTCATCACCATGAAATGCAACATATTATTTAATTTTATGACAATGACGATGATTGTGGTGATCAATACATGTTATGTTTCTTAGATTCTTTTATGGAAGATGTGAAAATTCATACATGTCAGAAATACTCGGAGCAAGTATTGATGTATTCCTATGTTACCTACAAACGGTTGGATGGAATCGTTAAGGACACCTTGAGAATGGAAATTTTATGTTATTCCTATGCTATATCTTTTGGAGATAATGTTTTATGAACACTCTTTATCTTTTTGCCCATTTTACTAGAGTGTCTTGGATGGTTACAATGGAACAGTGATGGCTTATGGTCAGACCGGGACAGGGAAGACTTACACCCTTGGACGATTAGGTGATGAAGATGTTTCTGCTCGTGGTATCATGGTTCGTTCAATGGAAGACATATTAGCAAATATTTGCTTGGAGACCGACTCAGTTTCAGTCTCGTACTTACAGGTTGGACTGTTTTTCATAAACCTATCAGTTAATACATGTCATTGTGCTTCTCTGGCTTGCTTGCAGAAGTTTCCTCTCTTGACCACAATCACTTTGCAACCAAATGAATTGCCACGTTTTATCTAAATATTCTGGTTTGCGTGCAGCTTTATATGGAAACAATTCAGGACCTCCTAAATCCTGCTAATGACAACATCCCCATAGTTGAAGACCAAAAAACTGGTGATGTGTCTTTACCAGGGGCAACTGTAGTGGAGGTCCGGGACCAGCAAAGTTTTCTTGAACTACTACGGGTAGGAGAAGCTCATAGATATGCCGCTAACACAAAGCTGAATACTGAATCTTCCCGAAGTCATGCTATTCTCTTGGTAAATTAGGAATTCTATATTTCATCTTCCCAGTTAAATGCATTGTTTGTCAATACAATTCTAAAAAAAACTATAAATCTGTATAAAAGATATCAGTATAAGCATGTTTCATTTGGAATTTGTGTTTTTAATATGTTGTAGGTACAAATTAAGAGGTCAGTTCCTGGAAGGGAAGCTGATTTTTCTGCTGAAACAGATCACTCCTCTCACTTGACAACCAATTATAAGCCACCTATGTTGAGAAAAGGCAAACTAGTTCTTGTAGACCTTGCTGGTTCTGAGCGTGTAAACAAGTCAGGTATACTCAACAGTCAACGCTGGGATTCCTAATTTAAGAATATTTCTGCGTATGTGCTTTTGATGTATTTTTTATTTTTATCCTTAGTTTTACACTCTTTTCTGTGTGGGTGAAAAATTGGTATGGCTTATCTGATTATTTATGAAAGGTTAAGGGAATAGCATTACTCAAAGAAGATCCAATACTCATAGTTTGTTAAAGCAACATCGAGATAGTCTTGATCTAACTGTAGGCATTGCAGTGTGTCAGTGGCCAGTCTGTAGGAGTATATGGCTGAACAGAAGAAAAATTTGCAGCGAAATATTGTTGTAATAGAACAGAAGAAAATATCATTTTTGTGTAACATAGAAATATAAGAATGGGAGAAATGAAAAGGAACATTATTGCCAAAAAGGAAAAAAAGAACAGGTTTTTATTGCCGGAGGCATGTTGATGTAGCAAGTCTTCTGGTTATTGCACGTATCTTGGCCTTTTGATTTGTAAACAGACTTCGTATCTTTTCCTTGATCTCCTGTAGGAAGCGAAGGGCACATGTTAGAGGAAGCGAAGTCCATCAATCTTTCATTAAGTGCCCTAGGGAAGTGCATAAATGCCTTGGCAGAAAATAGTGCTCATGTACCTGTCCGAGATTCGAAGCTTACGAGGTTGCTTAAAGATTCATTTGGAGGTGGGCTTATATTTTTCTTTTTCTTGTGTCTCTGCATATACATGGTAAAGTTATTTGGTATCTGATATCAACAGATATTAACTGAGTGTACTGCATGTACGAATGGGCTACCAGTTTCCAGAGTTGTGAAAATTCTGGCTTGACTTTTTCTTTCCCATGGACGCTAACATTTAATTGAGATATGCTCTTTTAACTGTTTCAAGTTCAAAGAGAGCTAGGAGGCATTATTCTTTCTTACTTATCCACAACCAATAAAAAGGAGTTAGGAGTCAATATCTTAGTTCTTAATGAAATTCCAATCATGTTGGTTTACTTCCTGTGATTTTGCAGGAACATCGAGAACTTCATTAGTTATCACCGTTGGGCCATCACCTAGACATAGAGCAGAAACAGCAAGTACCATATTGTTTGGACAGAGAGTAAGTTCCCCATTTGGAATGATTTATGTGGATAGGTTGTACTACTGCATACATGTGCCAAGATAGTTTTATCCCTTCGTGCAGGCAATGAAGGTGGAAAACATGTTGAAGATTAAGGAAGAATTCGATTACAAAAGTTTATCAAAAAGGCTGGAGGTGCAAGTAGACAAACTTATTGCTGAAAATGAAAGACAACAGAAAGCTTTTGAGACTGAGGTTGAACGAATTAGATTAGAAGCACAAAAGCATGTCATAGAAGCTGAAAGGAACTATGCTGAAGCCCTGAAGGTAGTTATGTTACTTATATCTCTCGACTTTGAGAGTCTTTTGCTGTAATTACTAATTAGACTGGGAGTTGATTCAGATCAAGAACCACATATTGGTGAATGCACCACTTTACTGTCTTAGTTTGATTATATGTCCCTAGTGTTGCTTGCTACCAATAGTTAAAGTTAAAAGAAGGAAAAACTTATACTCCTGTTTAGTACATGTAAATTTATCAGGGCTATTTACCGGTTAGTTGCGCTCAGATAAAAAAAAAATTTGCTTTCTTAAACGTATCTCAACAACTTTGTATTTTGATTTCGGAAAGTATATAACAATTGACTATCCCTCAATTACAAACTAGTTTGGGTAAGGTATATCATCATAATTTAACTACTTTTTTGTTGGTAGCTTGGCTACCATAACCCTCTTTATCCATGCCTGCGACCGGCTACACTATGTAAACTCACTTGGGCGGAACTGATTTCGAAAAATCTATAACTGAAACTAATAAGACGAGAGATGCCGAATAAGTGAAGATGATTTAATTGGACAGGTGAAGCATTACTGGCATGATACATATCCATCCACGAGAAGTATTACTTTCATAATACTAACCACAACAGAATAAGAAATGAGTTATGTTGATGGAATTTGACTAAGATTCAATGTTGTACCTACTGGAATTATGTTTCAACTATTGTGGAATAACACTTCTGCTTTACTTGCAGGAGGAGAAAATGAAATGTCAGGTGGAATATATGGACTCAATCAAGAAGCTGGAGGAGAAGTGGAGTTTTAATCAACAAAAGGCCACAAACAACGCCAGAACTGATGGGACATCTATCACCGAGGTTGTAATCCTGCTTATGTCCTATTTTTATCAGTATCATCTTAATTATTAATGCCGCTGTTGTTGTGTTGTTGATAATGACCATCCTTAACGTCTCTTGTAGCAAGTATTGAGTACACATTCAGAAAGAGTCGGTTTCTGTAAAAGGAAATACTGTAATTGAAACAAGTAGCATCTAATTCTATCGTTGAAAAAGCTCAAGTATTAAGGTTGTACTTTGTAAAGAGTCAGTTTCTTAAAAAGGAAATACTATAGTTGGAACACGTATTCAACTCTTTCGTCAAAACAAGTAGCATGTTATATGCCTTTTACCTATATGGTGACAGCTTTAAAGCTAGACTTATGTCCACCAGGTAAAAACAGAGGGAGGGAGGGGGTGAAAGAGAGAGAGAGGGACTGGGCAGTGTACTGGGTAAATATTGAGGTTCATAGTTTTATTTATCAGTACAATAAAAGAACTTCTAGAACTGAAGAACCTTATTTACTGGTCTAAATGAGAGCGAATTGGATAGTGAGACTGAGGGTTCATATTGCCAACTCCGACTAGCTTAGGATTGAGGCTTTGTTGTTGTTGGAGATCTCTTTTTCGTGTTTCTAATGAGTCTACTAGTTCATTGTGGATGCTGCCTGAAATTATAATAGAACCTTGGTTTCAGTAGTCCTCTATAAGTCTCTTTGTACGCATAGGGATGACAATGGGGCGGGGCAGGGTAGGTTTAAGGCTATTTGGTGTGGGCGGATTTAAGGTTGTGCGGGGTGGGAGGGATGCGGGTATATGTGATTTTATGCGGGTTTAAACTTAATTTTAACTTTTTACATGTTGTAAGTGTGATAGAGTATTATTTATTAAGATAATTACTTTAAAACTACTAAAATATTCAAGATAGTAAATAAAAATGGTTCAATAAAAAATAATACAATTTTTTACATGATTCCCAATTGACCTCTAAAAAATAAATTTTTAAGTCATTATCTATTAAATTAATACAACTTAATGAAAAATGAATGTACTTTTATGAATTTTATTTTTAGTATCAAACTTAACTAGAAAAAGAAAAAATTAAAAAAATTATGCGGGGTCGGGGTGGGTCTATGCAGGGCGGGGTGGGGCGGTTGAATATGAAAAGAGTTGTTATGCGGGGCAGATTAAAAAAATTGCGGGTTAAGCTCAACCCGCGGGGGGGGGGGGGGGGGG
>JAJOOO010009844.1:0-10113 GCA_029582685.1 Solanum piurae | reverse complement strand
GAGTATGTCATCAATGTTTAAACAGTATGGTCCCTAGATATACCATCAATGTTTATGCAGTATGACTTCCCGAGTCATCAATGATCATATTAGAAATATGGTTTTGATATGTTCTTTTTAGAAAGAGTTTTCAAGAGCAATTACCTCTTTTAAGAGGGTAGTTTGTAGTAAGTATCTCAAACTGATTAAAGAAAGATGTGTTTGAAACACGTACGAGTTAAAGTATTTTTGGGAGTAGTCTTGAGCACCGAGTTGGGGACATGAGTTCATATTAACTCAACTCTCCGTAAGAACCATGAGTCAACATGGGATTTAACGGGTTATACTTTTTAGATGATCCCGTAAGTTAAGCTAGTGGATCCACTTAGTAAAGTTAGCTTCCTATTTCACGGCAAGGTATAGGATGGTCCTCTGACAACGTGAGGTTAAAAGTTGTATCATCACTAGAGCACCTAGTGGTGGTTATCGGTTAGAGAAACTGCCACAGTAGAAATTGCATGGTTCTTCGAGGGGTTCTGCTTAGTATGGATGGGGGTATGGGACTTCATTCATGCATTGCACAAGTAGACCTTGAGAGGAAGCATGGTATTTTTATGATATTATAAATATGATTTTTACGTCATGTTTTAATTTTTGTTTACAAGCTTTATATATCGCATGTGTCTTATTGCTTTATATATTGAGTTCAGTCTTTCATGAGTTGAACAGAGCCAAGGTAAGTTTTCTCTTGTATTCCTTTCAAGCTTAAGTTGTGGTTTAGCTTTCCAACTCCCATACTCGTACATTCCATGTACTGATGCCAGTTGGCCTGCATCTTATTATGATGCAGACCCAGGTACCCAGGATCAGCATCCAGTATGCCGTTGATCCAGCTGAGCACTCCAGAGTCAATGGTGAGCCTCTTTGTTTTTTCGAGGACTCGGTTATGTTGTTCTTTTAGTTTTGTTTTATTAGGGTCTTGCGGGGTCTGTCCTAACATCCATCTCAGTATTTTTAGAGGCATGATAGACAGTCAGTCAGTTAGTTTTGAGTCTCTCATCTATGTATATATATAGTATTCTATTTTTGAGACTCGGGTTGCCTTTTGGCAAATTTTATCAGTTAGTTGTTTTATAACCTTTCATTGCATTGAGTTATGTTGTTGAGTTAGGTTCGCTTGGGGGCCAGCAATGGTCTTCGAGTGCCGGCCACATCCAGGGTGTAGGCTCGGGGTGTGACAAACTTGGTATCAGAGCACAGAGTTCCAGAGTCCTAGGGAGTCTATGAAGTCGTGTCTGTAGAGTTCTAGTTATCGATGTGAAGCGCACCACATCTATAATTAGGAGGGTGCAACATTTAGGAACTATCTCACTTCTTTCACACTCATCTCGTGCGTTAGAGTTTATCTCTAAAAGTTTCCCTTTAATTCTTGCTTGCGCATGTTTTCAGAGAATTATTCCTCCACGAAGAGCAGTCAGAGTTCGTCCAGCTATGAGGAGTATTGAGGAACAAGAGTTACCAAGTGCCCTAGAAGCGCAAACCCAAGAAGAGATCAAATATGCTGATTTTCGTGAAGCTATCCAGATGTTAAGTCAAGTTGCGACTTATCATGTTGGGCAGGGAGATAATCGACACGAAGTGGTTGATACTTCAAGGATCCGTTAACTCTTAAGGATGAACCCACCAAGCTTCACAGGTTCAAGTGTTACTGTGGATCCAGAGAACTTCATTGAGGAGCTAAAAAAGGTATTTGATGTGATGCATGTTGCCGAGTCGGAGAGGGTGGAACTAGCTGCATACCAATTGAAGGGTGTTGCTAGAATCTGGTTCGACCAATGGAAAAAGAATAGGGCTGAGGATACGCCAGCAGTGAGTTGGGTTGTGTTTGAGAGTACTCTCGTGGGTTGTTTCTTTCCTCGTGAGTTGCGTAAGGTAAAGATAACAAAGTTTCTCACCCTTAATCCGGAGTCTATGAGTGTCCATGAGTACAATATGAAGTTCACGCAACTCTCCCGCTATGCTCCGGAGATGGTTGCTGACATGAGGAGTAGAATGAGTTTATATGTTGCTGGATTGTCTCGTCAGTCAAACAAGGAAGGCAAGGCAGCTATGCTGATAGAGGATATTGACCTAGCAAAATTTATGGTCCATTTACAACAAGTTGAGGAGGATAAGCTGAAGGATAGAGAAGAGTTTAAGGATAAGAGGGCTAAGATAGTAGGGGACGAGTTCAGGCAGCAAAAGAACGATGCTAATCAGTCATCCCTCCCATAGAAACAGAAGGGACCTGCTCCACCATCTACTAGTACACCTGCACCCGAGAATAAAGATGGGTACAGTGGAAATTACTATAATTTCAGGGCTAGACTTGCATATCCTCACGACAGTATGGTGCCAGGGGGTAGTATGGCTCCTGCATGTGCTAGATGTGGTAGAACCCACTCAGGGAAGTGTCGTCAGGGCCAGACATGTTGCTTTAAGTGTGGGCAAGAGGGTCACTTCATGAAAGAGTGCCCAAAGAACAGGCAGAGAAATGAGGGAAATAGAGCACAGTCTTCTTCGGTTGTTCCACCAGACAGGACGACACCTAGAGGAGCTACTTCTAGTACTGGCGGAGGAGAAAACTGCCTCTATACAATCAACAGTCACCAAGATCAAAAGGATTCACCAGATTTTGTCACTGGTATGATTCGAGTCTTTGATTTGACTGCTTATACTTTGCTAGACTCAAGAGCGAGTTTATCTTTTGTGACTTTTTATGTTGCTATGAACTTTGATGTTATTCCTGAGCAACTTAGTGAGACATTCAGTGTCTCTACGCCTGTTGGTGAGTCTATTCTAGCAGAGAGAGCTTATCATGATTGTTCTGTTTCTATCAATCACAAGAGTACCATGGCTGATTTGGTTGAGTTAGACATGGTAGATTTGGATGTCATTTTAGGTATGGATTGGCTTCATGCCTGTTATGCATCGATAGATTGTAGAACTCGAGCGGTCAAGTTTCAGTTTCCGAATGAGCCAGTCATAGAGTGGTGTAGTAGTTCAGCAGTGCCTATGGGTCGTTTTATTTCATACCTTAAGGCGAGAAAGTTAGTTTCGAAGGGTTGTGTCTATCACTTAGTCCGAGTTAATGACTCTAGTGTTGAGATACCTCTTTTTCAGTCAGTTCCTATAGTAAGAGAGTTTCCAGAAATTTTTCTTGATGATCTACCCGGAATTCCTCCTGAGGGAGAAATAGATTTCGGCATAGATCTCATTCCAGATACTCGTCCTATCTTTGTTTTCCGCCATATAGAAAGGCACCAGCAGAGTTGAAAGAGCAATTAAAGGGATCTAGTAGATAAGGGTTTTACTTGACCAGGTTGACTCGGAAAACAGTGAAATTTGAACGGTCTGAAGCTTGTGAGGAAAGTTTCAGGAATGGAACGAGAAGTTAACTACTGCCCAGTTATGATATTTGGTTCTTGAGTACATATTGGGTATCCAAATCTAAAATGGATTTGAGAACAATAGTCGAGTTAGGCGAATAGAGGTGTAAGGAGAAGAGCTACAGTTGGCTGCTGTAGTTTTCACTTTGAAGATATGGCGTCATTGTTGTATGATGTTCATGTGGGTGTGTTTACCGATCTCAAGAGACTACAATATGTGTTCACTTAGAATGAGCTTAATATCAGACAGAGAGAGAGTGATTAAAGTACTCAGAGATGATGACATGAGTTTTCTTTATCACCCTGGTAAGGTTAATGTTATTGCTGAATCCTTCAACAAGTTATCTATCGGTAGCACCGGCCATGTTGAGGAAGAACAGAGAGAATTAGCAAGAGATGTGCACAGACTTGCACGCCTGGGAGTTAGTCTTATGGATTCCACAAGGAGGAATAGTGATGATGAATGGGCCTAACCCATCATTAGTGCCAGAAGTAAAAGGTGAGAAAGACCCAGACCCTATCTTGTTTGAATTACAGGAAAATGTTCATAAGCAGTGATGGCTCCTGAACAAGGGGGAGATGGTGTTTTGAGGTATCAAGGTGGATTGTGGGATTGGTTTCAAGGATAATTGAGATGATTACCTATCTTACATGGAGTTGCTTACAACAATAGTTACCATTCTAGCACCCAAATGACTCGTTATGAAGCTCTTTATGGGAGGAGATGTAGATCTCCTTTTGGATGATTTGAAGTTAGTGAAGCAGGGTTGATAGATCCAGAGTTAGTTCATCAAGCTATGGAGAAGGTGAAAGTGATTCAAGAAAGGTTGAAAACGGCACAGAGTCGTCAAAAATCCTACACTGAAGTTAGGAGGAGGGCGTTAGAGTTCGGAGTAGATGATTGGGTATATTTGAAAGTTTCACCCATGAAGGGAGTTATGAGGAGATTCCTGTTCAGATTTTAGATGGTCAAGTTCGCAAGTTGAGAATGAAAGAGGTAGCCTAGCCTCAGTCAAGGTCCTTTGGAGGAACCAATTTGTTGAGGAAGCTACTTGGGAAGCGGAAGAGGACATGAAGAAGAGATGTCCACATCTCTGTGAATTCAGAGGAAATGTAGATCAAGGTACTAAATTCCTTCTTAGTGTTCTTTAAGTTATAGTAAGCATGTTGTTGTTTGCATGGTTGCTTGTTGGGTGTTTGAGTTGATGTTACACCTTAGCTAGTAAGAGTAATCTCATTCGAGGACGAATGTTCCCAAGGGGGAGATATTGTAACATCCGACAATTTGAAACAACTATGAAGAAGCTTGAAGATTGAAATAGTCATTTCTGGAAAGAATTCAAAAATCTGGAAATTTGGTCAAGTATGGAAAAAAATGAGTTTTTTGCCAAATTTGAGCAGTCTCCTAGCCCAGGATGAATTAGGTGTAGTTCCAGTAATGTTTGCGAAGCTCGTGGAACGATCTTTCCTACACCGTCGAGTTTGCTCGATTCCGAGTTCGTATGAGTGACTTATGCCCTTTGGAAGTTGGGCAGTTGGCAGGGAAATCCGTCCGGAAATTGTAAGGGTATTTTGGTCTTTTCCCTAACCAATTCTTTTGGTTATTTAAAGGGTCCAAGCTGATTTTTAGATCAGTTTTCCCATTTTAAAAAAAGTGAGAGCAAGGGTTTTAGAGTGAAGAGGAGAAGAAGAGAAGATCAAGCAAGATTTCGTCAAAGATCGTCGTGGATATCGTCGGGGGTGATCCCTACTAAGTATGTGAGTTCATAGTGTGGGGTTGGTTCTTTCCCCCACACGCCAAACTCGTTTTAATTCCGATAAAAGATTGGTTGTGTTGTTGAAGTTGTTGGTTGTGTTGTTGATGTTGTGATTGTGTTGAAGTCTTGTTGATTTGGGATGTGTTTCCGGCTGTGTTTTGAGTTGAAATCTATTGTATGTTGAGGGGTTTATGATTCTAAGTGTTTGGGGCTGGAAACTTTGAAGTTGGGAAGGTTTAGAGTTGGAGAAAAGAAGGAGAAGAGTCGAGTTTTCGGGGAAAAGGGGTGGCGCGTCGCGCCTTGCAGAGCACCCCAAGAAGTGTTCTGAACTTCTCCCCTTGGGGCGCCGCGCCTTGCACTGCGCCAGCAGGACCCTTCTGAAGTATCAAGGTTGGCGCCCCGCGCCTCTCAGAGCGCCAAGGACGCCAACCTTTCCCATTCTTTCCCCACTTTTTCATGCATGTTCCTTGGTATTGTACCTATGTTTCCTAGTTGTTTCCAACACTTCAAGGTACGTCTAAATGTCAAGAACTCATCCATAAACGTGTGATCATATACCTTGAATCCATAATCCAATTCAAGGTGAGTTAGGATCAAGTCAAGTGAAGTAAGAGTCAAGCTTAGAAGTTAAGAAGTAAGTCATAGCAAGTTTTCAAAGTTGTTCAAGAGTCTTCATTGAATGTTTTAACTTCATTTGTTAAGGCTCAAGTCTCAAGCTTCAAGCAAAGCATAGAGTTTCAAGTTAAGCAAAGAGCATAAAGTTGAGTTCATTTCTCAAAAGCTATTAGGGAACTAAGTATTCCCAAAAGAAGTTTATAAATGTTTTCACATTTAAGATGAGAGGAAACTGAGATTTCCAAAAGAGTATTGAGCAGTTTGAGTACTATCTCTTTTAAGAAAAAGATGAGTTTTGCGAAAGAGTTTCTAAAGCATGATTAGTATGGCAATCGAGTATGTCATCAATGTTTAAACAGTATGGTCCCTAGATATACCATCAATGTTTATGCAGTATGACTTTCCGAGTCATCAATGATCATATTAAAAATATGGTTTTGATATGTTCTTTTTAGAAAGAGTTTTCAAGAGCAATTACCTCTTTTAAGAGGGTAGTTTGGAGTAAGTATCTCAAACTGATTAAAGAAAGATGTGTTTAAAACACGTATGAGTTAAAGTATTTTTGGGAGTAGTCTTGAGCACCGAGTTGGGGACATGAGTTCATATTAACTCAACTCTCCATAAGAACCATGAGTCAACATGGGATTTAACGGGTCATACTTTTTAGATGATCCCGTAAGTTAAGCTAGTGGATCCACTTAGTAAAGTTAGCTTCCTATATCACGGCAAGGTATAGGATGGTCCTCTGGCAACGTGAGGTAAAAAGTTGTATCATCACTAGAGCACCTAGTGGTGGTTATCGGTTAGAGAAACTTCCACAGTAGAAATTGCATGGTTCCTCGAGGGGTTCTGCTTAGTATGGATGGGGTTATGGGACTTCATTCATGCATTGCACAAGTAGACCTTGAGAGGAAGCATGGTATTTTTATGATATTATAAATATGATTTTTACGTCATGTTTTAATAGTTTTACAAGCTTTATATATCGCATGTGTCTTATTTCTTTATATATTGAGTTCAGTCTTTCATGAGTTGAACATAGCCAAGGTAAGTGTACTCTTGTATTCCTTTCAACCTTAAGTTGTGGTTTAGCTTTCCATCTCTCATACTCATACATTCCATGTACTGATGCCAGTTGGCCTGCATCTTATTATGATGCAGACGCAAGTACCCAGGATCAGCATCCAGTACGCCGTTGATCCAGCTGAGCATTCTAGAGTCAGTGGTGAGCCTCCTTGTTTTCCGGAGGACTCAGCTATGTTGTTATTTTAGGTTTGTTTTATTAGGGTGTTGCGAGGTCTGTCCCAACATCCATCTTAGTATTTTTAGAGGCTTCATAGACAGTCAGTCAGTTAGTTTGAGTCTCTCATCTATGTATATATATATAATATTCTATTTTGAGACTCGAGTTACCTTTTTGGCCAGATTTTATCAGTTGGGTTGTTTTATGACCTTTCATTGCATTGAGTTATGCTGTTGAGTTAGGTTTCCACTGAGTTAAGAAAGCCAGACCAAGGGTTCGCTTGGGGGCCAGCAATGGTCTTCGAGTGCCGGCCACGTCCAGGGTGTAGGCTCGGAGCGTGACAAACTTGGTATCAGAACACAGAGTTCCAAAGTCCTAGGGAGTCTATGAAGCCGTGTCTGTAGAGTCCTAGTTATCGATGTGAACCACGCTACATTTATAATTAGGAGGCTGCAACATTTAGGAACTATCTCACTTCTTTCACACTCATCTTGTGCGTTAGAGTTTATCTCTAAAAGTTTCCCTCTAATTCGTGCTTGCGCGTGTTTTCAGAGGATTATTCCTCCACGAAGAGCAGTCAGAGTTCGTCCAGCTATGAGGAGTATTGAGGAACAAGAGTTACCAAGTGCCCTAGAAGCGCAAACCCAAGAAGAGATCAAATATGCTGATTTTCGTGAAGCTATCCGGATGTTAAGTCAAGTTGCGACTTATCATGTTGGGCAGGGAGATAATCGACACGAAGTGGTTGATACTTCAAGGATTCGTGAACTCTTAAGGATGAACCTACCAAGCTTCACAGGTTCAAGTGTTACTGAGGATCCGGAGAACTTCATTGAGGAGCTAAAAAGGGTATTTGATGTGATGCATGTTGCCGAGTCGGAGAGGGTGGAACTAGCTGCATACCAATTGAAGGGTGTTGCTAGAATCTGGTTCGACCAATGGAAAAAGAATAGGGCTGAGGATGCGCCAGTAGTGAGTTGGGTTGTGTTTGAGAGTGCTCTCATGGGGCATTTCTTTCCTCGTGAGTTGCGTGAGGCAAAGATAACAGAGTTTCTCACCCTTAATCCGGAGTCTATGAGTGTCCATGAGTACAATATGAAGTTCACGCAACTCTCCCGCTATGCTCCGGAGATGGTTGCTGACATGAGAAGTAGAATGAGTTTATATGTTGCTGGGTTGTCTCATCAGTCAAGCAAGGAAGGCAAGGCAGCTATGCTGATAGGGGATATTGACCTAGCAAGATTTATGATCCATTTACAACAAGTTGAGGAGGATAAGCTGAAGGATAGAGACGAGTTTAAGGATAAGAGGGCTAAGATAGTAGGGGATGAGTTCAGGCTGCAAAAAAATGATGCTAATTAGTAATCCCTCCCACAGAAACAGAAGGGACCTGCTCCACCATCTGCTAGTACAACTGCACCCGAGAATAAAGATGGGTACAGTGGAAATTACTATAATTTCAGGGCTAGACTTGCCTATCCTCACGGCAGTATGGTGCCAAGGGGTAGTAAGGCTCCTGCATGTACTAGATGTGGTAGAACCCACTCAGGGAAGTGTCGTCAGGGCCAGACAGGTTGCTTTAAGTGTGGGAAAGAGGGTCACTTCATGAAGGAGTGCCCAAAGAACAGGCAGAGAAATGAGGGCAATAGAGCACAGTCTTCTTCGGTTGTTCCACCAGACAGGACGACACCTAGAGGATCTACTTCTAGTACCGACGGAGGAGCAAACCGCCTCTATACAATCAACAGTCACCAAGATCAAGAGGATTCACCAGATGTTGTCACTGGTATGATTCGAGTCTTTGATTTGACTGTTTATACTTTGCTAGACTCAAGAGCGAGTTTATCTTTTGTGACTTTTTAAGTTGCTATGAACTTTGTTGTTATTCCTGAGCAACTTAGTGAGCCATTCAGTGTCTCTACGCCTGTTGGTGAGTCTATTCTAGTAGAGAGAGCTTATCGTGATTGTTCTGTTTCTATCAATCACAAGAGTACCATGGCTGATTTGGTTGATTTAGACATGGTAGATTTCGATGTCATTTTAGGTATGGATTGGCTTCATGTTTGTTATGCATCGATAGATTGTAGAACTCGAGCGGTCAAGTTTCAGTTTCCGAATGAGCCAGTCATAGAGTGGAGTAGTAGTTCAGCAGTGCCTAAGGGTCATTTTATTTCATACCTTAAGGCGAGAAAGTTAGTTTCGAAGGGTTGTGTCTATCACTTAGTCCGAGTTAATGACTCTAGTGTTGAGATACCTCTTTTTCAGTCAGTTCCTATAGTAAGAGAGTTTCCAGAAGTTTTTCGTGATGATCTACCCGGAATTCCTCCTGAGGGAGAAATAGATCTCATTCCAGATACTCGTCCTATCTTTTCTTTCCGCCATATAGAAAGGCACCAGCAGAGTTGAAAGAGCAGTTAAAGGGATCTAGTAGATAAGGGTTTTACTTGACCAGGTTGACTCGGAAAACAGCGAAATTTCAACGGTCTGAAGCTTGTGAGGAAAGTTTCAGGAATGGAACGAGAAGTTAACTACTGCCCAGTAATGATATTTGGTTCTTGAGTACATATTGGGTATCCAAATCTAAAATGAATTTGAGAACAATAGTCGAGTTAGGCGAATAGAGGTGTAAAGAGAAGAGCTAGAGTTGGGTGTTGTAGTTTTCACTTTGAAGATATGGCGTCATTGTTGTATGATGTTCATGTGGGTGTTTTTACCGATCTCAAGAGACTACAATATGTGTTCACTTAGAATGAGCTTAATCTCAGACAGAGAGAGAGTGATTAAAGTACTCAGAGATGATGACATGAGTTTTCTTTATCACCCTGGTAAGGTTAATGTTATTGCTGAATCCTTCAACAAGTTATCTATCGGTAGCACCGGCCATGTTGAGGAAGAACAAAGAGAATTAGCAAGAGATGTGCACAGACTTGCACGCCTGGGAGTTAGTCTTATGGATTCCACAAGGAGGAATAGTGATGATGAATGGGCCTAACCCATCATTAGTGCCAGAAGTAAAAGGTGAGAAAGACCCAGACCCTATCTTGTTTGAATTACAGGAAAATGTTCATAAGCAGTGATGGCTCCTGAACAA
>JAJOOO010009842.1:0-13039 GCA_029582685.1 Solanum piurae | reverse complement strand
TCCAAGTAAAACAGCAGAAAGTGATGTAATTAGAGGAAAACTCGGTAACGGTCTGTTTAAACTGCGTAAAGCTGTCGTCTCTGTGCTAATTGATGCAAATTTTCTACCAGTTCGTCCACTCCTACAAAGTGGACAAATGAACATAAGCAAACAAATAAAAATACAGACAAGGGTAAATTTTCGGTATGCAAAATATTCCATAAAACTCTGAGTGGAATAGATTTTGATATTCCTTCTTAAGTTTCGATAGCTTCAACTGGACTTGATTCTCATCTAGTTGCTTTTATGTTTTCTTCTTTCTTTTCATGTATGTCGATTCATAAATATGAGATCAGCAGAGTAAAAAGGAGAAACTAATTAAGTTTTCAAAAATAAGTTGGCATTTCATAATCTTAAAATGAGATGATTGCAGCACATAATGCACCTCAGAAAGTCTTTGATCGGTTTCCACAAACGTGCAACACCTCCCCTTTCACCTGCAGAAGCAACATCCCCATCCAGATTATTTCTTGGTATCCCTTTTGATAAAATTAAAAGGTAAAGAATAAAGAAACTAATAAACATGGTGTAATGTGACATACTAGAAATAAATTACTTTGGCAACTTAAATGCATCTAACGACATAAAAGGCAAGGGTTGATGGCATGCTTGGGCACATTGCATACTTGAGTGTTAAAGAAATGAGGCTAGTTTGCTTCTTGATGTCACATTTGACATTATTTCTAGAGGATTCAATCTAGCATGGTTCCCTATTTTCAGGTTCAAATGGTAGACCACACTGATTCAAGCTTGCCAGTTGTAATTCCTTCTGATAATTCATCACTGTTTTATCTACAAGATTGTTCGTTGAAGAAAATAATAATCTACAAGATTAAGGGGAGGGTTTTAGAGAACGGTCTACCTTTCAAGGGAGTGGATGAGGTGTAAGTAAATTACATGTGAGAGAGAGCTAAAGGCTTCGCTAGAACCAGAAGTTGTTGGTACTACAATTCGTTTAGCATGTTCACTTCTTTGCATACTTCCTTACACCAGTATTCATAATTGTTTCTCACATAACATTCATTTGGGTCATGCCTTCGACACACTCTGAGTGGAGTTTTTTCTTCTGTTTTGTGATATGGTTATCCGACTGAAAGTATTCCTCTTATCAAGCAAAGATTTCGGACTCTTTACAAGAAAGAAAGAAAGACTACGAAGATATACCGCCAGATGAGACTGAATGATGATTGGATGTTGCTCTAAGTGAAGCCAACTTCTCAACTAAGGTACGCTCTGTATCACTGACATAGAAGGAGCACACATCATTGAACAGACACACATCAGGGAAGTATTTTAGATGAAAGCAACAAAATAGTGAAGATGCTCAGTGAGAAACTATGTTACTCCTGCTCAAGAAAATTATCAAACTCAGACTCTATGTCACAACAACAATAACAACATACCCACTGTGATTCCACAAGTGGGTCCAGGGAGGGTGGGGTGTACGCAGACCTTACCCCTACTACCTTGTGTAACTCAGACTCTATGTTACTTCATAAAATAAGGTTGATAATTCAAGACTTTGAAACAGGAATGTTGACAAATGAAAACATCTTTCATACCTTTTTGTTCAGATAAGATAAATCCTGATTGATTAGATTAGACAAATTTAGTCAATGTAATCCTTTAAGGAAGAAGCTAAGGTATATATTTTGTCTCATAAGCTAAACCACTTTTCACATTTACCGCAGGGAACATTGCAGTTTCATGCCAACCTCGAAATTGTTGTTCTTATGTTGATTAATCACTTAAAAGAACTGATGGCTCATATAAGACCTTGTGTTGATGAGATTTTCGCAAATAACTTTAGGAGAAGATAATGAGACCACGAAAGAAAACTCATCGCACTTGTACATAAAAACGGAAGTGGCAACATATCCAATCCAAACCGATCAAATCGAAATCCGGATGTATCTGAAAGCTTCTACCAACAAATTCAAACCTGAGATTCTTCGGGATCTGAACATTTATCAGGAAAATATGATCTCCTCTCACTGAAGATCTATTCATGTCTGGCACTCCCATTTTTGACATTTTAATCTTCTCTCCAGGCTGACATCCAGGAGGAATCTGAAGATTTTTTGTACCATCTACAGTAGTCACCTGTAGGAGTCCAAACAGGAGTCTATATGAGGAAAACAAAGACCATCGTAAGTCATAATTGAGGTGATGTGATTCTTTTAAGAACTAATGTCGGTATTATATCTGCATGGACCTATCAACAAGCACTTCAAAGCTAAATTAAAATGCCAGAAACATACAATGTCATTAAGGGGAGTTGTTTGGGGGAAGGGAAGGGGAGGGCAGGGAAACAAATATAGGGAACGACTGAAAGGAGAAATAAAAAGTTGCTAGGAATCAATTCAAATTTAATTGTCTTTAAATTGTGCCTTTTTGAAAGAAGACAAAACCAATTCTCTTTTTGCAATGCTTTTATTACCTTCTTAACTGTCCCCAGAATGGCCTCAGTAAAATCAACATCTAACTTTGAGTACAGGTTGAGACCATCCCTCCAAATACCACGTTTTTCTTCAACATGGATGACCAAATAGAGGTCACCAGACATACTACTGCAAAGAAGACCAAGCCAAGATGTGAAGATAATTGTGAAAAGGAGAAAAACATATCCGCAATTCCACATCTATCTCTCTGAGGCAATTTGAATACCCAACTCACCCCCCAAAAGAACCATAAAAAGTTGCAAAGAGAAACAGAATAAGAGAAAGAACAGAAAAGGTTGAGTTGCGCACACTTTCTAACCTAGGTGAGAGGTAAAACCTCAAGAAGTTTGGGCATATTAACAAACAAAACAACTAAGCTAGCTCCTAAGCGCATGTTCCTTTGAACGTCTTCTTACTTTTTCTTAAATAATTACATATCTACTACAATGAGGATATGCTTCATTTTGTGACTCGGACTTCCTCAAAATCTTCTGCATTCTCATGATCTAATGCACTTGTTTCACACATAGAATCAAACAGAAAACAGTAACAGCAAATCAGAAAGAAGAGAATACCCAGCCTAGAAAGTATCCACATAACACCAATATCTATAACTAATAACAAGCAGCAGAGGCAACATTTTGAGCAGAGCAGGCAAATCAAACATGTACTTAGAGGAGCATGTTACTGACAATCATAATACTATGTATTAGTTCAATTAAGCTAAAAGTTCAAATTGCATATACTGCAGATTTTCTTGTGAATTGACCACATTTGATCAAAGCATTAAGTTTCTACATGAAATCACATGAACTAGGAACTTTAATTAACGGTGACCTTTTCTTGTCAATGTTACCCTCTCCTCGAACTTGCATCGTGGCTCCATCATGAACTCCAGGTGGAACAACCACTTTGATACTTCGTTTTGATTGTACTTGACCACGGCCACCACATTTTCGACAATGATCAGTTATTATCTTTCCATTACCTCCACATTTCAAGCATGTAGATACCTGAAAACATGAATCAGCATCTAGAAAGCAAGTCAAGAAGGACCAGCAGACTAAAATAGTAGATAGCAGCAAGTTGTTCAAAATAACACAGAGGTTGGATGTGCAGAGAGAACTTTTATTTTGTGCTTAAACAAAATAAAACATTGAGCAGAATAAATAAGCCATTTAGTGATCAGAGAAAAATAGTATTTCTTTGAAAGTTCCACTATCTTGAAACAGTAGTGTACATTACTTGCCATAGGTGAATGACAGTAACCTCATATGAGTTAATCCGGAAATAGTACAAAGGTCATATTAAACTTGTCATGACAATTGACAAACCAGTGGTGATAAAGTTAAAAAAAGTAGCCCTCTTTTGTGCCAAGTAAGAAAACATCATCTTAATATGGGGCACAAGCATTGAAAGGTATTAATGCTTGTGTCCAAAAGAGGGCTAGGTTCAAGCATCATCATAATACCCTTGAAAGCAGACTAAGTAAAAAAGCATCATCTTAAGATGTGAACCATCATCTTAATGATTGTGCCAAGTAAAAAAAAAGACCAAGAAAATGGACAAAGAGAAATTTCGGATTTTTCTTCCCTTGATAAGTGGACACTATTCTGGGATGAGCTAAAAAGGAAGTAGGACTATGCTTTTAGGACAAAGGGAATCATAGAGAACAAATAATCTGTATATAGAACAAAGTCTAAAGTTTTCATACAGAGAATCCCTCAGCAAAAACACCCATGTGATCATGTCCATTAATCAACAAAAGATACAAGCTTGCAAATTTTGCGGTAAAAGTTGGGGAAAAGAACACAGACAAAATAGCATTTCAAACAAGAAATCAGTTTAGATTGTAAGATAAAAAGAAGATGAATAACAAAAGAAGTGACTACAATGGCATTCGACAATTACTAATTTCTCATGCAAGTAGGTGAAAATACCTGAGACATGATTCCAAAAGGCGTTTTCTGTGTTTTCACCACTCCTCCTCTTCCGCCACAGTCAGAACAGACTTTAACACATCTGCTAGATTTAGCACCAGTCCCATCACAACTATCACATTCATCGAGACAGGGTACTTCGATGTCTCGCTGCCCTCCAAATATAGACTCTTCAAAGCTCAAATCAAGGTCATAACTGAAAGACAAGAAAAATCATCAAACACTTATTCGGTTAATGAAAAAGACAGACTACGAAGGAAGATAAAATTAAACTTTTTCCTCTCGTCCTTAATTACTTCACGCATAAAACAAACCAAAGTTGATGGAGAAGTTATTCTATTTTCTTTTCCTCAATTTTCTTGCTTAAATTTCATTGATGCAGGTGAAGCCATGGAAACTTATACAAATCTTCACCCAGCGGTATATAAGGGCTACAACTCTCCTCAGCAACGAATGTTACTACATATAAAGAAGTGGTAGATACTCTTTTTTGGGGTGGAGGGAGAGTAAGCAGAAAGTGCCCAGAGAAAGATACAACTACAATGGAATCATCATCTCAAAACAGTATGTTTTCTGCATGAAACATATCCTAATATCACCCAGACCAGATATACAGATATACATAGTTTCAGAAGCAAATAAGCTTCGATACTCACCGAATATCAAGATTCTGCCTTCCGGTATTCTTGAAATCAAAGTTGAAGCCTCCCAATCCGCCGCTTCCTCCAAAAAAGGCACTTGATTCGCCAAAATACTCAGAAAACACTTCAAAAGGGTCCACCTAAGAGATCAGATAATCATGTGGGGACAGATACCAGTCATCATGAAGGAACATTGAAATATATATGAAAATTATGAAAATATAAACAAAGGTCAGTACTTTACCCCCTGTGGACCGCCACCCGGCACATCATATTCTCCTCGCAACCCTGCCTCACCAAAACGGTCATATGAAGACCTTTTCTCATCATCTGATAATACCTAAATATACACTTTGTAGTCAAATTGAAAACAATGAAAGAAAAAGATCAAAACTAAATTTTTACCAAATTAAGGATGCCAAGTGTAATGCAAAATTTAATTATATTATCAATTCAACATAAAATGCCCTAACAAAAAAAATAACAAATGAAACATTTTTGGAGGGAAGCAGGATGTTACCTCATATGCAGCACTAATCTCCTTAAATTTTTCTTCAGCTCCAGGCCCTTTATTCATATCAGGATGATACTGTTTTCCAAGTAAATACAATGATTACGAAGCAAAAAAGCATTTGCCACAAGACAGAGAATAATGTAATAACAACAACTTACAAATGACAAAGCCAAAAACAATAAGTAAATAGATGAGTATACCTTGCGAGCAAGCTTGCGATAAGATGCTTTGATCTCTTGGAGCGTTGCATTTCTACTAACATTAAGAACTGAATATAGGTCGGAGCTGGACGACTTTGCAGCTGCATTAACAGTCACAAAGCCGCGTCGTTTCCGGTTAACGAAGAACGGGTTAGGAGAGACGAATCTGAGAGAATGAGATAAGGAGTTTGAAAATGTGAGGGTTTTAGGGAAGCTGAAGGTCGACAAAGAACAATTCGTATTGATATTCGAAGCAGTGTAGAACCAGTTAGGGTTATGGATAACCGGCATCGCCGGCCGGAAACTAGAGGTTAAAGGCCGGTGTTTGGTTCCGAGAAGGAACAATAGAGAAGCAAGGTAGTAAAACCTCTCTCCAAGGGACAAAAAGGGTTTACTTTTTTATTTTATCCACCAAGCTTATGATAAATTTATTACTACTCCCTCCGTCCCATTTTATATGATTAGGCATAAACTTTAAGAAAAATAGAAAAACTTTTAAAATTTGTGGTCCAAAATGAATGATAGAAATTTATGTGGTTGTAAATCATTTCATTAAGGATAAAAAAGACATTTTATAGGCAAATTGTTACTTAAAATAGAAATGTGTCTTTCTTTTTGGAACTGACTAAAAAGGAAAGTAAGTCATATAAATTGAAACATAGGGAGTACTATTATTTACGCCAATTTAGCCTTAATATCGAATTAAAGTTTTTTTTTAATATGTGGAGTTGGTAATGATTTACGTAAAAGGATAACGACAAGTGAATATGGACTAGTCAGTTACACAATGCAAATTTGTATTAGCCGAATACCATATCGGGTACAAAATACTGATGGAAAAACATCTTTAGACATAAGGATCCATGCCATTACAACACATTCAATTTTTACATTCAAAAGCCCTAATTCTACTGCCCATGTAGCTGCTCTTATCATCGCACAAAAAGCTTATCATCTCCACCCTTCACTGCTCCCTGAAGCTGATCCATTAACATATGTGCCACTGATTTGTATCCCATCTTTCTAGCTGTTTTGTTCAAAGATCCAACAAGAAATTAGACAAATTCTCAGAGCAAACTATTAAAACAACAGATACGAACGAACAAACAAAACCTCAAGTGAAACTAGTGATGACATACAAACCTTTAAATGTGTTCACGGTTAGAGCTATATTTCGCTTCTTTAGGCACAATAACCTAGAAAAACATCAGTAAGATATTGATCCATGAGCAAGAAAAAGCCAAATGAAATTTGCCAGTATCAATATCAAAAGAAGTTGACTTCACAATCACCTAGACCTCTTTTATATAACCACTACGTACCGGTTACAGAACCAATACGGATTGATGCCTTTTTCTTCAGTGCAATGAGGGCATATCCATTCTTTGTTAGCTCTCACCTCCTCCAGTTCTATCACATATTTGCACGGTATTAGTACTTATCGACATTCATAAATGAGAAAGCAAAGATCAATTTCACAGAGTTCCCCATTGTTAGGCCTTAAATTAAACACAACAAAAGAGTAACGGCTAATGCTTTATGCTTTGACTTTTAGTTTCTAAAATGCATATCTATTGCCTCACCTTCACCATATCGATTCTTAAGACATTCTCGGCAAAGAAGACCATTGCTAGAATGACAAATTGAACAATCCGTCATTCCTGTATGGGAAATTTTAGACTCATCAGTATGCCAGCAAATTAGTTTACGGAAAGGAAAAGTGCTTTGTATGACCAACCTAAACAAGGTTGATCCATGTCCAAATCACCACAACGTTTACAATCTTCTTCACCACAAAATTTCTTTTCCCTGCGTTAGCATTCACAAATTATCATTTTCAACTGATAAGAGAGTGACAAAATACCAGTGGCACACAAGCACAAGCTTAGAGGTGAATGGTGATAGATGTGTGAGTTAGGCCAAACTTGGGCAGGTCAAAATGTCAAAGTCACAATCCAACCCGCCTAAAGTTTACTTGGTTCAGAACAGGTTGGGCTAAGATGCGTCAAATAACATTGTCATAACCCAACCGCCAAACACAACCTAATCTCCTCTCCTTTTGTATTTTGATTATTGAAAAATGCAAAAACTAATATATTCTTCTTAAACTATTAGCTTAAGTCCATCCATTCCACTCTCCAAATTTGATTTTGTATGTATATGTTTGGGGATGTATTATATGACCCCTTTTGATCTAATAGTTTGATGGGTAATCAAGTTCATTACATTAGGTCAACACAACCAACCCATTTAAACTTGGGCTAGTTACTAAAAATGAAATGTAAACTCAACCTCGAAAGGATCATAGCAAACAGCAAGCCAAGGGGCCATCAGAATATCTAAAATTTACTTACTCAGACCTCAGTCAGTCAATTCATCGAACAGTGGACGATAAAAAAACTGTAAGTTGCAACATCAATGGCAAAAAGTTTGGCAAGATAGGGAAGGAGTGTAATACATGCAGGAGTGACAGCAAACTCCCACTCTCAATCGATTGGAACGCTGAACCAAAGCTTCCTGATAAAGGCGCTCCATTATGCCATCATCTCCCACTTCAAAAAGACACAATCTCCATGAAAAATCAATATACAAAGAAACACAAACATTTTCATACAGTAAATACACATAAAAACACAAACTTTTTGATGATGGTGCAGAGTCGCCTTTCAATCGATTGGAACGACGCAAAGGGGCGGAGGAGTAGTCCACTTTGTTGTGTTTTCTCTTCTCTGGTTTAGTTCGAAGCTCTCCCAAGATATTTTGAAGTCCAAGACTGGCAAACCTAGCCTGTACAATACCCCATGAAAATCAGCTACTATTTGCAATTTAACATTGAGAGAAAATGGAGAGAGAGAGAAGAAAAACCTGATTTTCCAAGATTCGAGCATTTCGCAGTTCTTCATAGTTAGGTTTTACTCTTAGCCTTCCCATTGATGGCCTTTTAGGTTTTCAATGGCGATTTTCCCTCCTCTTTACTCTGGACAAAGGCTGATTTTTTACTCTTTTTTTAAAAAAATATAAATAAAATTGAAATGCCAAAACATTCTATTTCTAATCAAACTAATTTGGAGCGGATGAAAAATAAAATTTACAAAATTAAAATATAAGATACTTAAAAATTTAAAACTTTGTTAAGGAATGATGTGTCTCTCCATGGAACACTTATTGTGCTAACTAAAAGACTATATTTGTCTTTGTCAAGAACATTGTGCCTCCAACTACTTCTCGAGAAAAACAAGAACGAAGATGGGTTCCTTTACATTATGTACATTGATAAAGATATATATAATTATTATTTTTCTAAATTTTTTAGTAAAAGTTCGGTTCTTCGATTCACCAAAGTTTTGAGAACCTTACACCGAACCAAAGAACCAAACTTTTAAAAAAATAACACCGACACCGAAGCAAAAAATCAAATTAATTCGATTCAATTCGATAATTTGATTTTCCGGAATTTATGCCCACGCCTACTTAACATGTCTTAACCGTCTCAAGCGACCTTCTCACATTTTATTCCCAAGCATCTTTTGACGAAAGTGGTCATTTCTAATCCTGTCTAATTTGGTATCCATCTTAACATTTGCATCTCCATGACATGATATCTTGGATTTTAGCAGTCCAGCATTCACTGCCATATAACATAGCGAGTCTTATAGTTATTTATACAACTCATCTTTCATTTTGATAGGTATCCTTTTTATCACATAACACTCCGGCAGTACTTCTCCATGGCAAAATTAAGTAGACATATGTAAAAAGGAACAAATTATTTCTTATTCAAGGTAGTAAAAAACCCAACAATTGTGTTATTTAATTTTCATCAATCAAACCAATCTAAATTATTAGGATAGACAATATAAGTTCAAAGGAATGTTATCATTCAAATCCCCAATCACAAACTGGGCAACATATTTCCATTTTTAACATGCATCTCATTCTTTTAAAATTTATGTGTGGTTTTTACATCTGCAAGAAGAAGAAGAAGATGAAGACAGAGGAGGCGAAGAAGAAGAAGAAGCATGTCATTGCAGATGTATAAGCGCCAAGACTACTTTTGGACAAATTTCTTGAACAAGAATTAGGCTTTAAAACGGACATCGTTGTTGTGGATAACAACATACTCAATGTAATTACACAAGAGTTTGTTTCGATATAACCTCAAATGAAATGGTTGGCATAAATTTCATAACATTCATTTTTACATTCTGAAGCTACTATTCTACTGCACCAACAAGAAGTTTACAATGCACTAAATTAGTTTTATCATCAACTTTTCACTGCTCCCTGAAGCTGATCCATTAACAGATGTGCCACTGATTTGTATCCCATCTCTCTAGCTGTTTTGTCCAACAAGGAGAGAAAAAGGAAAACAAAAAGACAAGAAATTAGAACAATATATAACAACAGATATGAGCAAACAAAACCTCAAGTAAACTAGTGACAAACATACAAACCTCTGAATATGGCGATCCCAGTTGGAGCCATCTTTCGCTTCTTTAGGCACAATGAGCTAGAAAAACGTAAATAAGCACGAGCAAGAAATCAATCCATGAACCAAGAAAAAAAACAAACGAAGTTATAAGTATCAAAAGAACTTAACTAATCTAGTGGCTAGTCCTGTTTTATAAACCACTACGTACCTATTACATATCCAATATGGATTGAGGCCTTTTTCTTCAGTACAATGAGGACATATCCATTCTTTATTTACTCTCACATCCTCCATTTCTAGCACAAGTTGCACATATTTAGTACTAATCGACATTCATAAGTGAAAAGGCAGAAATCAATTTCATAAAGTGAAGAGTAGTGTGTACAACATGAGTGACTTAAAGATCAAAACCATGTGACTTCATATAACCCTTCAGTATCTAAAATGCATAGTTATTGTCTCACCTTCACCATATCGAACCTTAAGACAACCTCGGCAAAGAACACCTTGGCTAGAATGACAAATTGAACAATCTGTCTTGCCTGTATATGAAATTTTATATTCATCAGTCTGTTTACAGACTAGTAAGTACCACAAAACAATAAACAATTTGTAAGACTAACCTAAGCAAGGTTGATCCATGTCTGAATCACCACATCGCTTACAGTCTTCTTCACCACATAATTTCTTTTGCCTGCATTAACATTCACATATATCATTTTTAATTGATCCTCGTGTGACACCTTCGCATTTTTGTTATACGTAAGGACAAGCCAAAATTCAAGTGCAAAAGTCACGCATCCTAACAAAAAGAAAACAAAGAAGTCGTCTTGACTCTTGAGGGAAGTCCCTCAATTCACTGCACAGTGAGTGACCAGAAACTGGGATTTACAAAAGGTTTTAATCTATATACCTTTTTACTGTAAGGATTCTCTACACTATCAGTACATATATAGCAGATTACTTAATATAAGTAATCTAAATGTAAGTGTAGGCACGCGACTGCAGAGAGTAAGTGTCGAACTTGCAACCTTGGATAGATTCTGAACCCCCTTGACCACTGAGTTACGCATTCTAGTTGTGTTGAGGGGTTCATTTCAGTCTATATAATCATAAACATTGAATTTGACCTTATATATACGGTGTAATTTTTCGATCCAAGGGTTTCGGATGAACCCCTACCGACCACCTACATCCGCCTTTCTCATGGTTATAGCGGTGAATTTGTTATAGCAGGTTGCTGAACAATTTTTACAAGAATATCGGCTCATGGTTATAACAGTGACTCGATTATGGAAATATTTTTTACACCATCCGTGAACAAACCTTAAACACTTCATAAAACAGAAGGCAAAAAAATACAGTAATAAGCGAAAGGGTATTCAAGAACGTGTTCAAAACCTGCAAAAGTGACAGCAAATACCCAAATAAGGGTCATATAACGTTCCCCTGTCCTTGCTTGTGCAACGCCGAGCCAAAGCTTCCGGAGTAAGACGCAGCATTAAGCCATCTTTCACTCTCAACAGAGGTGCATTAGCTGGTCTCTTCTCAATATCATCTTCATCATCTCCTTCATCAAAACGCCCCAATTTCCCTAAAAGCAACATTCCAAAAAGAAAACATTCTAATTTCAAAATCCACACTTATGGGGCCAAAACACAAAAAAGGAGAAAAGACACATAAATACAGACTTTTCGCTTGCGGCGCAGTGCCGCATGAATTCAATTCGGAAGAGTTGCCTTTCAATCGACTAGATCGGCGCAAAGGGGTTGAGAAGTAGTCAACTTTGTTATGTTTTCTCTTCTCAGATTGTGGTTTAGATTTGATAGATCGAAGCTCTGCCACAGTTTTTTGAAGTCCAAGACTGGCCAATCGCGCCTGTAATCCAAGAAAGTCAGCTTATAACAAATTAACATTGACAGAAATTAGATACACTCAAATTGAGAGAGAAGAGGACCTTGTTTTCCAAGATTTGAGCATTTCGGAGTTCTTCATAGTCAGTTTTCACTCCAAGTCTTCCCATTCTGGCGTTTCAATGGCGATTTGCTTCTTCGTCTTCTTCTTTTGAAGGCTTTTTAATAGAAAGGATGAGATTTTGAATTTTGAATTTGAAATGCCTAAGTCGACCGTTGATATTAGATATATATAACCCAATAAAAGAATCCACTTTTTTTTTGGCCGGGAGGCGGCGAGAGTTATAATTGATTAGAATAGTATTCTTTTTAATTAAACTAAAAGAAACGTTAGGGGTATATTTAATCTTTCACGTAACGTTCAGGGGTATATATACCTTCTTACACATAACTCTTTTTTGTCTTTAATTCAACGATTAATTTGGTTTTATTGGTTTTAATTTTGAAGATCAAATTTCTTTTCTCCTTCATTTTCTTGCTAATTCTTCCATAGATGTTTGGGGGGAAGAACTTTGCAAATGCATAGAATAAAGGAAAAAGGGTCAAAAATGCCCTTGTACTATATGAAATGATCAAAAATGTCCTTTGTTTATATTTTGGTCCATTTATGCTTTTATTGTTAATAAAATGGGCCAAAAATGCCCTAAGTTTAACGGAGGCAACCGAAAATACTTAAACTATTTAATTAGTCTTAATATTTGTTTACCCTCTTCTCTTTATCCGATGAACCCAATTCCATTTCATTCACAAAATTTATTTATTTTTCCTCCTTCAAAACCCTAGTCCCTCTTCTAGATTTCTTAAATTAAGACTATTGATTTGAAACAACAGTATTACTAGTAGAAAATAATCAAACCAAACAAATATTTCACATTTACACTTGAAGATCACCCAAAAGTTGAACACACAAAGTACATAT
>JAJOOO010009841.1:0-12634 GCA_029582685.1 Solanum piurae | reverse complement strand
ATAAAATACTCACATTAATAATTATATCTTAAAGAACATGCACGGTCCAAAATGAATAAGTAAGCATGAACAAAAGAAGTAATAAATAAACTTACCTATATCTCAAGTACTTCAAGGAAACGAATTTATCTAGGTTGATATTATACGTGAAAATTTTCAAAGCAGCAAGGCTGAGTTAGTAATGAGATATTAGTCGAAAGACAGAAATGAAAAGGATTCTTTCTCTTCAAACTAATATATTAATTCCAAATTATACAGAATATTTATTAATGACCTTAATTATTATTATCACAAACAATAATTCTATATACAAATTAATTTGACACAAAATTATCATTTTCATAATGAATTAGATGACACATTATATATCCTAAAATCAAAACACAATGTTTTAATAAAATTGCTAATAACGCGATTACTAACTAAATTGTTAGGAAGATACATCTGTACAAAAAAATAAATCAAGAATAACAACGATAGAAGATGAGAGACCTCATATATTACAAATAAAAATTTATACATTACAAGCAAATAGTATTCAAGGTAGGAGATGAAAAATCACATATATGTTGACCAGGGTTTACAAATCTAAAGAAAAAATTATACAAATCAAGCAAAATAAATCTGAAGTAATCAATGGGGCACTTTCATATAATGTAAGATTTTGGGGAAAAACAAGTTTGAAGTAACTTTTGAGATTTGAAAACAAAGCTCCCAAAAACTAGATGATTTCTATGTTGAACTGATATTTGACAAAAGATAATAATTCTACAAGATACTTCCAAAATCTATGACCAAATGAATCCTTAGATATTTCAGTAACATGGAAAAAACTGAGAAAATGAAATTTTGAAGTATATATATATATATATATACATATATTCTCTTTTTCACCACAACGTTGTAGAAATGGTTGAGTAACAGTTTATCTACTTTGGACCATGAAGTCCATACATATTGTTTGCCCCCAGAATGATAAATCCATTTACCCTTTTCCATAGCAATAATAAAGCCAAGCAGAAGTAAGTAGAATAGTTTGATTGTGAGGTAAACTATAAACATAATAAGAGAAGAAATTAATAATTGGACATCTAATAATGCTTCTAACCTTCTACAGATCCAAAGAGTTGTAAGCTTCTTCACCTTCTTGATATTCCTCGTCCATGAAATCCTCTTTCTGGAAACAATCATCTTCAAATAGGAAGGTTGGGGCTTCTTTATGTTTATGGGAGTTACAATCATTTAATCTGATGACTGAAATTATCTTCTCCCTGATGCAATTTCCAACATTATCCGTGTTAACCTCTTGAGACTGTACCCCGAGAAGAGAACAACATTCTTCTTGGAAGTTCAAGTCATTGGAGGATAAGATCAGGCGAGCAAGCGTTTTTGCAAGATCAGGTGCATAATCACATGTCTGAGGGAGAATTTTTTTTAGAACCTTAGCTATGTATGCGAAGGAAAACTGAAATATTGGCCATTTCAAGCTCAAAGAAGATCATAATCAGCTAGAAGGTGTATCGAGATTTTAAATTGGTTCATGTGGAATCCTATTGCACCTATAGCTAAGTTGTAGCAGTGGATTAATTTATACACACATATAGATACAAACTAATCAAATATATAGATAATGTCTGGGATAGAGGTTGAGGATACATTAGCTACTGTCATACTATGTACGCCCCTGACCATGGATATGGGTACTGAATTTAAAACGATTCTGCAGAAACATATGAAAGCATATGCACTTCCAGCTAATAAAAATGCTATATCTGACAAGCTGGAACAGCAGTGCTAAATAGATGATGCTTTAAAAGCCACTCCCAGTAAAAAGGAGAAATTTTTCTAGGAAGCTTTCATCCCCAATGAGGCAATGAGAATAGATTTCTTGCCAATCACTGCTCTAATTTATGTTTGAATAATTTTTATCCCTTGTTCAGATTCAATCAGCACTAGTCATATAGAACTTCAGATGGTGTTTAAAGAATGTTAAGTCCACATCATGCCTAGTTTCTGTATGTGAACTACCTAGCCAGCTGGAATTACTGAATTGCTTAGCAACCATTCTTTAAAAATCCGTATCAAAAGAAGAAGAAAAAACAAACTACTTTTTCTGCTTCATGTTTGGGTATGTACGTATAAGAATGCAGAATAGATCAAACAATGGGAGGTATTTTGTACATACCAAGCCAATACCAGGAACTAGAAAATCCAATGACCAGAAAGAATGCAGAGAAGAGTGAGAAAATTACCTTAAGTGCACGTGTACTTAGGAGAACCCCTTGATTATTTTCTTTCAAATCATCCAAAGCACACTTGATAGCTTTTCTAGCTAGATTTCGATCAGGAAAACTGTTTTCTGCAACCCACTGTTTCACCTTGTCAACAAGTTAAGCAAAAGACAATTCTCATTGTTTGAAGTTAATGCTAAGAGTGTATGACCATGTCAATTCTTATGGATATGTATTATATTATGATGGATATTGTCTATGGTAACAATGGATGGCAATATGAATTTGGAAATCTGGTGGCAGGTTCTCCCATTCCAGCATTACACTATCATCATGATCTGCAACACTCTGCAGAGCCAACCCATAGCTTTTCCAGTTGATGCTTGTCAATGCATCGAGGGATGACTGAGCAATAGAACAAGGTACAAAGTCTTTGAAATATAAGATCTGAAATCAGGCATAGAAGATCATTAATACAAATTAAAGAAACACAAACAAACTACAACACTGAAAGGCGTGCGAGATACTGGCTTAACTGAAAGAAGACGAGCAAGTAATGCTTAGAGATGATTTTAAAAAACTTCAACAGAACCTCATCAACAGATACATGGAACTTAATTTTAATAAAATTGCTTAAATATTTTGTTAATCTGAACATTGCTATTTCAAAGATCTTGGGTTAAGTTACCTTTCTCAAAAAAAAAAAAGATCTTGGGTTGATTAACTTAAACTCCAACAGGAGGGAGGTTTGTGATTAGTGGATAACTTAAGCCAAAGCTCACTTGTATTACTGTCAACTGGAACAAGCCCTCAATTTGTATTATTCAGGGTCGGGATGTGATTGGCAACGGGCGAAGAACGTGTTACTACTGTCTATCTTTAATATTATAATATAAGTAACCCTTTGATTGAAAAAAAAAACTGGAACAAGCCTACTCAAAATTATGTCAAACTCAACACTGATGGCAGTTCAATGTTAGAAGGGAAACTAGCTGGAGAAGAGGGGGTTCTAAGAGGTCATCAGGGAAAAATTGTCATGGCCTTCTCAGAGCTTCTTCCTTTAAGTTCTAGTAATGCTGCCAAGGCTATTGCAGCTAGCACTGGCTTGCAGGGGTTTCCAGTTAATGGAATTACTAATGTGCTACTGGAAATGGACTCTAAAATAGTAGTGGATATGATCAATGGCATCAGTGAACCATCAAAGCTGACTGACTTGATATCCAGAATATTTGACAAGCATGAACGGAAGGGGAACTCAATGCTATGGAAGATGGGCTAGCTAAGTTTGGAGCTATCAAACAATCTTACAGAATTTCTATATCTGCTAATGAGCTCCCTCAAGCAGTGAGAGGAGTTTATATCATGGATAAAGCTGGCTTTGCTAACTTTAGAATCAAGACACAGAAGAAAGGAATTGGCCAAGTTTAGTGAGTAAGTGAGGATTCATATTGGAATCCTCATATGTTCATCGCACCTTTTTTGTGAGCTTAGCTGATAAATGGGATTTCCCCAAAACCTTCCTTTGTGTCCTCACTTGTGTTTCATTTACTTCGGAGGTTAGATATTAAGTCCCCCTCCTTCGTATACTTTTGGAAACAACTGTAAGGACTAGAAATGGCTGGGACAGCCAACCGATAACTTGTATAGTTCACTAAGCAAAAGCTTTTGATATCCTCAAAGTTTAATAAGCAATATTTAATTAGACTCAATACCAGAGACCATATTTGTCCACAGTAGATAAGATCGGATAATTAACGTATCCTGGTTGGTGTACACTGGGGATACTCTAGATTTTAGAAAATAGGTTATTTTATATTACAATATGAAAATCACACTTTCCACATAGAATTTTGTTTCCTGATATGTAATCTATTTATGAACATAAATGGAGCCACATGGTCAGTGAGGATTATATTGCCAACCCCAACTTGCTTGGGATTGAGACATAGTTGTTGTATGTGTAATATAACCTATCCAATCCAATGTCATCAAGATGGCCATAAAGAAAAAGGTCCACTTGCTGGCCCTCAAAAGTTCAAAAATATTTTTCAGTTATTACTCGCATATATAGCTATCTACGCCATGATGTAGGGGAAGTTGCATAAATCTTTGCCTCCACACACCATAAAGTGCACGAGGTTCTTCACCTTGTGCTCCATGCTTATATGAAAACAAGAGATTCATAGTGTGATAAAAAAACCCTGAAAGTTGAAATCCCAAAGACAAATAATGCATATCTGTGATATTATCATTAGTTTTCACAATCCACGCATTCTAGGACAACAAATGAACTCAAAACACAAGTTAATAGATGTTGGGAAAGAATATGCAACATGGCATCTATACAGTGAGCTATTATCTAACATTTGGTCACAACATAATTAATAAAGCACATATCGGTTATCAAAAAAATAATAATTAATAAAGCACATATTGGAATGCAAACATTTTTTACGCTTTTAAGAGTTTTTATCAATTAATAATCCAAAGCAAACCTCTGTTTTCATGTCTTGTTCCCTGATGCTGGAAGAAGGGACTAGTTCTGACATCTCATTGATAATCACAACAGCTTCCACCACCTGGCTATTTCCCTGAGAACTACCTGAAGAGTTAGCAACCCCAGTTCCAACCTTCAGGTTTTCCCTGAAATAAGAAACTACAACTTTATGTACAAGCTTGTTTCAAAGCACTGCACATTGATTTTTTTGTTTTGTTTTGTATTCTGCACAACAGTTACATCACCAAAGATCCTATATGAGATGTTGCAATTTTACATATACCATATGAGCCGTTGTAATTTCTAGTTTAGCACCTCAAATAGATCTTAACTAAATTACGTTAGCAAACATAAATCCTCCTACATCAAAACATAGAAGGAGTCAATTGAGCTGTCAACCAGATTTTAAGAAACTTAAGTACTACTTCCTGCACACTACATGTGATCAATTGTCTTGCCTCTACTCCTCCTTCAGTCTGCTTCTATGGTGCGAGTTCTAGCATTCCCTTTTAGGTTTGATCCTGATTTTCTTTCACCTGGTCCAGTGCATCCCAAGCTTCTTTTTTCCATCTTCACTCAATCTAACTATTTGCCACCAGTATTTTAAGAAGGTAAAATCTACAAATTGTATATTTCAGAACAATAATGCACTACTTTACATCACACTGAAGTACCTTAATGTACGGTCAGATATACAGACAAAACCACACAAGAAAGAGTGAAGAACTGCAAATGTTACACTTTTTAATGGGAAAATTGCAGAATGAAAGGCTAACTTAAAGTTAGTAGATGAAATAGTCCATGTTAAACAAGGAAATGACAAAGTTCAGGGAAACTATGTCAAAGTGTACAATGAAGAAACAAGAAATAGCATTGCTAAGTACTCTTTGTTATCTTTTTATGTTAGCACCTAAGAATTATGATTTCAACATGTGTAAGTAAGACCTATTAACACATTATATCCACCCTTCAACAAAAACTAGAGGTTGGAATGCATCCATCATTCATTAACCAAAATCTAGCACCTTTCTAGTACTCACCCAATTGAGAAGCAAATTTGGTGCTTACGAATATAATCCTTGAGTCCCACTTTCAAGCATTCTATGCTTTCAACAGGAGAATATGCAGAGCTGCCCTCAATTGCCAGAATACGACTTTCAATCTGTGAACTTAAAGGATCATCACTACATACTAAGAGTTCCATTACAACTTTCTGTAAGAAGAGAAACAAACTATCAGCCACAGAGAGGTAGTGGTCCTAGGCTCCTAGCTATTTACTAGGAAACAGGATATGGAAAAAGACAAACTTTTTAAATATAATAAGGCCAAAGAAGTAGTTAATGACATATAGAAGCTTAAAACTTTTGAATCTTAATGCGAATCTGATAACAACAGAAATATTTTTGACATGGTGAACTCATCCAAAATATATATACTTGCATTTAGTAGGTCCACACTGAATGCCTTGAGCTGTCTGAACAGTTAGTAGCTATCATTTATAAGAGGGGTCTATAGAGAAGATAGTTGCATTTGATTTAAATATAAAGCATTTCAAGAAAAGTAATGAACTAACCGGAATCTTCAGAAGGATCATCTGCGTAAACAGCAATGAAAAACTGTAGTTAGAGAATTTTTCATATAATTTAGGAAATCATAGCTAGAATCAGCTGATAGACATGAAAAATGAACCTTTTGAAGAAAACAAGTAATCTCTGCCAATAAGTCATCAAGGCTCTTGGATATTGATATTGATACTTCAGTCCCACTGCAAGGTATAGCTAATTAACCATGTGCGGAAAGACAGAAGCATAGAAAGGAGGGAAAAGACTAGATTGGTATGGTCAAGAGAAAACTAATTTAAGTGTAGCATCACATGGATGGAGCCCCTGAAAATGGCATACCTGAATTTGGCACCATTCTTTGCAGTTGAGGGTAGCTTTCTCAGTCTCCCAGCAGAATTAGAATCTTTCAGATTTACGTTTAAATTGTATATCTCGCTATCAGATATGCCTGCAACTTTCATCCCTCAGTTTAAACTACCAAATGTTCTCAATCCTATGAGATATAGGAGTACTTCCAACGTTATGTAAGTCAAAGGTAAGAAATATGTTGTATATGTAAAACTTCTATAAACTTGTCATTATGAAAGATAATTATATCCAGAAACCATTATTCCAAAGCAATACTAACAGTTTATTACTAGTAGATAATGATCACCCTAAGCTAAAAGACAAGTTGTGTGAGCTTGATTGGAATTTGTTAAGTTGGATAACAACATAAAGTTCGATGAACTGTCAAACTGCATCAATTCTGCTTTTTAGTGGACACAACCTTTCTGAAGATGTTACAGATGAACATGTATTCTGTCATTAAAATTTAATGGTTAAGGAACTGTATCATTCAAGACATGATTAGCCAGGATTCAGAGAAGAGTTAGCGATGAGACGTTTTGAGTAAATAGTTGATCCCAATTTACCATGTTCACAAGATACAAGTTACAAAAGTGAGGATGTTGAGATGGATGTGTAGGCATTCTAGGAGAGATAAGATTATAAATGAAGATATCCGGGACAAAGTGGGAGTGGCCTCCGTGGTGGACAAGATGAGGGAAGCGAGGCCTGAGATGGTTTGGGCATTGAAGAGGAGAGGTGCAGATACCCCAATAAGGAGGTGTGAGAGGTTGGATATAGTGGGTATGACGAAAGGTAGAGGTAGACCGAAGAAGTATTGGGTAGAGGTGATTAGACAGGACATGGTGCAGCTTTAGCTCACCTATGACACGAGGATATGGAGATCGTGGATTAGGGTAGAAGGTTAGTAGGTAGTTGAGTTTTGTCTCACTTTCAGAGGGATTAGGCTTGGCGGGAGTCTGGAAGCACCGCGTATGTTGTAGTAGTAGTCTTATACATGTTTTTTTCTTGCTTTTGATAGTTGTTATCATATATTTTTTTTGTATTTCAGTTACCGCATTATTTCGTTATTGGAACTGTTCTTTCTTTGGACAGTATGTACTACTTCTCTTATTAATTGACCTGTTTTCTCCACTGCCTTTTACATAATTAGTTTGATTTGTTGTATTTGAGCCGAGGGTCTCTAAGAAACAGCCTCTATACCTCCCGAGGTAGGAGTAAGATCTGTGTACTCCCCAGACCTTACTTGTGGGATTACACTCTACCCTCCCTAGACTCCACATATGAGATTACACTGGGTATGTAGTTGTTGTTGTAATTTACCATAAGAAAATGTAGAGTTGCTTTATTGGTAATGCCTCTTTTTGATTTAAGCGTTTCAAGGTTCTGAGACTGTTCGAATAGCAAAACCAAAATGTTGTGGCGTTAGTTTAACCTCTAAGTATCTCCAGCTTTAGAAAGCTGCCTCTAATCTTAAGATCATTATCAAATCCCTCAAAGGACAAAGGAAAGAACAGGACTAGCTAAAGTAACACGTGCAGATTATGTCATGCATAAACTGCCACCAAAGCATAGACTAATGGAAAAACCAAACACATCTCAGTTCACAAGAGTTTTAGAAAACTAAAGTAGCAAAGTTCAGAGGAGCAGAAGGCAAGTAAGAAGTTCATCCTCTAAAGTTGAAGTAGTTACAGTACTTTATTGATACAACTTCAATCATACATCACAAAAATATTACTATTTTCAAAATTTCTCAATTTTTATCCTAACAATAAATCTAACTAGGCAAAAGAATTATTCACCAAGAAGGGTAAGACTTACTTGTAGTTGCAAGAGAAATCATCCCATCTGCAATGTAATTACACTATATCATCAGCACACTCGCAAGTGGTAGAAAAAAAGTTATGGAAGGCTTTTCAATAGGACGACATTAAAGGCCGAGACACATAATTTTGAGTTGCAATACCTGTGAAATGCCGTGAGATAATTAAAAATTGAATTCTTATGTTAGTTACTTACTTTTCCTCTCTTTATGTTGTTTTCTATTTTTTCTTGTACGGCAGCCATGGGAGTAAAACAAAGGCATTTATGCAACCTGTACACTTGGTGAATATTCTGTTACTTTTCCCCTAGAATCATCATATTTCTTTCTCTTTCATCTCACCCCACAATATACTCCTTTTTTTCAGCTCCCTAATCTGTTAGCTCAAATCTGAAGAACAATGTTCCAACTTCCAAGTATCTCAAGTTGTGCATCAAATTATGCTTCACTCCAAGGGATGGAGTAGACGGTGACGTTTTCCAGTACTTTAATCAGCATTTTAGTTGGTCAGAATAAATTCTAGTCATGGATTATGGGAATGCACCATCTAGGAACCACATGCACAATTGTCTCGGCGTTGTGCCTAAACACGAGAATAGATCATTACTCCTCTTGTCCCAAAATATATGTCACTTTTCACTTTTCGATGGTCAATTTGACTAATCTTCGAAGCTATATTGGATTAGATTAAATCAATATTTTAGAATTAAAATTTAAATATCCTAAAACAATACGAAAATTACTAGAAGTTGCAATTCTTCACATATCAATGAGGTGAAAAATAAATCTTAAAATGTTGATCAAAGTTCTTTTAGTGTGAGGTCTTGTTTCCTTCATATGTACACACACAGATATGTTTAGATGAGAGCTCTGTGTCTACTGAACCTTAAACCAAAGCTATGTGCGAATCCGGTATGACTCTCTGAGAAATATAACTTGGGAAAATAGAGTCAAAACATAACAAGCATGTAATTGCCAATTGCTTACCCCATTGATTAGCCAGAGTAGGGTCGTTTCGGTATTTCAGATATTGGTAATCCTCCGGTTTGCTCCCAACACCAGTATCAGAAACTGTTGGTGAGAAAATTTAATGATTCATCATCATAGATTCTTTCTGCTAACTGTATTAACACAATATATCAAACTGCAGTTCGAACATCAAAGTACAGCTCTGTATTTTGTTTCTTAAATGCAATTTCATTTCCCTATTACAAGCATAAAAAAGTCTCGGATCAGAAAGAAAGAAAAATTACTCGCAAATGTGATTTTCATAAATCCAGAAAAACTAGTCAATGCGTCTTCCAAACTGAATCACTCTCAGATGACGCATCTTCTTATACCATCATAGACATAAATATACAGAATTACGGCACTATATTGAGACAACAGATACGAATTTCTGAAGGAAGAGTCGGAACTGCGGTTACCATAAACACACACTCATATAGAGAGAGAGAGAGAGAAATTGCCTGATATTCGAACGAGCGGGAGTGCAAATCGAGAAAAAGAGGTCAATTTCACGGATAATCTGCAAAGATCATCGGACATGCGGCATCGTTGAACGGCGCAGAAAATGAGCTGCAAAAGTAGAAGAAGAGTGAAAGTGAAGTTCAAATTGGATTAGAAATGCATAGTGGTTATGTTTGGGGGGGGGGAAAAACTCACATGTTTATAGAGCATTTTCACAGAGGAGATTTCGATTTCCATTGAAGTTGCAGTATGCAGAGGAAGAAGCACTGTATACCCGCCAATTGCAATCATCTGCAACTTTGGGCGCCTCAATTCGGGTGTGTTTATATTGCCGCTTAATGCTTTAAAACAAATTTGAGAACCTCATTTCTTAACAATGATAGATTATAATTTATTTTTCTAAAATAATATGGAATACTATTTGTATAAAAAATAAAGTTTTCATATAAAATGAAGAATTATTAGAAGAAACTTGTCATATTTGGAGTACAATTTAAATTTAAGGGCTTCATTTGATTTTGACTTTAAACCACTAATATGTTTAAGCCGGCCTTGAGTTCCACATTCATGAAAATTAGATTTGAGATGATCCATGTTATGGAACCAAAAACAACGACCTATCTTACATTGACAAAGGAAGACATAGTTCAAGTGTCACTTATCTTAACATTAACGCTACTCGGACTAATCAACTCCCAGCTTAGATATAAAGAACATGGCATTGTGTTCTTTTTGTAAAGGCACGTACTGATGCCTACTTGTAGATCCTTCACAGATACGTAGACAGTCCTCTTTAGTAGTATTGCCGAGACCTTCTGGTTATAACATCTTAAATTGTATATTAAAAGAAATAATAGATCAAGTTGCAACACTAATTTATTATTCTGATGTACAAGTTTAACAGTAAAGATTCTTTCTAGTGTATGAATATTTTAGCAACTATGGTTGCCACAAAATAATTGTCATTAAAAGTTTAAAGGCTGGTAAATGTTTAAGCGATTATTTTTTTTATTGCTAAAAACACTTTTTTTTGGTAATACATAAACAGACATTCAAAGTTGGTCTAAGTTGGCAAGTAAACACTCCAACTTTGACTATGCACAATAATACACCTCAAGTCATCTCCTCTATGTTAGTTGAGTACTCCAACTTGTAAAATGGATCATCTAGACATTTTCAAAATTTATGTGTCACAGTGAGGACGAGTTCAAGTGTTTAGTTGTGTGTTGAAATCAAGTTGAGGTGTCTAGACATGTACTCTCGAAGTCAAGTGTTTACTTGTCAATTGAGGCCTAGTTTGAATGTATGTTTGTGTATTATGCCTTTTGGATACTACTATACTGAGTCTATGTCGTTGAATGAGAATGATCAATGATTGCTGGCAAAGATGTAACGTTACCATGTTCATCTAAATATAACAGATGGACCCCTATCTTCTTTACTGTACTTTCTTCACCAAACTCCGCAATTTACATCGTATCTCCACCTTCCATAATCTGTCCATAAAATGGTTCTTGTAAGTAAGATCTGTAAAGTACACATGATAGGCATATATTTCATAATCATATCGCCAATGGTAACATTTTGAAGGCATTCTTCCAACAATATTAAAGCTCAATCCACGCTGATGGAAACCTCTTGAAGTTGGTACTTTGACAAACTTTCGAACACACCAGACAATCATTCCTAAGAATTTATACTCATTATGTGTGGGCATAGTAAAGCAGATAGACGAAGATGTTACTCGATTGCTGCAAAAATCTGGAATCTCATTGCTTTGGAGATAAATTTCTAACCCCTGCTTTATCAAACAAAGAAGGAAGATTATTAGTATGGAAGAAGAGACGAGTTCATTTCTCATACTTTCACTCAACTAACAACTTTTATATCAGAAAGTCACTCAACTTTGTTTTATAACAGAAAAGTGACCGTCCGGGAAATTAACTCCACGAGAGATAGAGAGAGAGAGACTAACCGGATTAGGATTTTTTCTAGATTGAAATGGTAGAGTAGGTGCACTAAAGAAGCCTTCATTGAACGGATTCTGGAGAGAAGCACAATTAACCTAGTATTTTCTTAGAACCAAAAGAGAATGCTTACACTGATAAGTATAAAACAAAAATACAATTTATATGCAAAAAATTATGACAAACTAAAAAAAAGCACAAATCTCAGGCAGAAGTTGACTCAAGTAAGCCCGAGTATAATACGCAGCTACGGAGCGCACAACAGAAAGAACAGAGAGAAGCTCCAAAGAGGAAGTACACACCAAGATAATCAACTGTCTGGAAAACAGTGACCATTTTGCACCTGCCAACCCTGCATCTTAGTTGGATAATATGCTAGCAAGACTTCAATGAGAAAATTAATGGAAATGATATCTTAAGTTAAAATTTATCAAGAAGGTTCAGAATCACCTAAAACAAAGAAAATGTTAGTTAATCAGACAACAGCGCCGCATATGTTACAGTTGGTTGGTCAATCTCTCCCATCATCTAACCATAAACTACAAGAATGAGAAGTAACAGGGGAAGGGAGGAACAGCGAAAAGAGGGGAAGAGAGATCTTTTAACTCCTAGAACTGAAAACTAAAAGATCATAAAACAAAAAGGACATGGTTTACTATCTTAATCTTTCAAGGTATCCAAAAAGCCCTGCAACTCTTTTAAGCCTTCTGCAGAAATGCTCCTATGCACCCTTCCGC
>JAJOOO010009839.1:0-10275 GCA_029582685.1 Solanum piurae | reverse complement strand
TTGTAAAATTAAGTGGAACATGTATATATATTAGAACATATTAAGATATTTTAGTGTGGTTCATTGACATTAATGGAGGAAACAAATTCACAATGGTTCAAGTGGTGGATGAAGACCTTGGTAAAAAAAATATGGCGAAAAATTATGGACGATGAAAACTTGGAGAACAATGATAATTTTTAGTTATTTCATATAGTGATAACCAGTAAGAAATAATGATGTAAGATGGCCATGGTGTCTTTGGTGAAACAAATGGAGGGAGATGGTCAAGGATAAAGTTAGTGTGAGGAAGAAACGGAGTAAAAAAGAAAAAAAATGAAAATTTTAAATAAAGTAAAAAATAAGTGAAAAAGAAAAAAATTTAAATTTCTTAAAATAAAGTAAAAATAAGTGACGTGTCACTAAAAGTTTGATGTGGATCATAACATGTCATTTTCATTATGTGTTTGAAGTGCACGTGAAGTCAAAAGAGTTTAAAAGATTGTGTTTTATTGAGTTTAAGTGTTCAGTTGGAAAAATCGTGAGTAGAATGGTCCAGTTGTCAATTCGAGTCAAATATAAGGGTCTCCCAGGTCATTCCGGCTATAAACAATAACTAAAACAAATTGATCAACATATATTCACAGTATAGTAATATCCAAAATCATTTCAAGTCGATGTTGTCATTATCTTCTGGTGCTACAAACATGTAAACAAGCGTAAAACACGACCTGTTACTCATCATCATGTTATTGCAAAACCAAAACCAAGAAAAGATATTGTTCACAAAAGCTGAACTGCAAAATATATGATACTATGATCAACAACAGACACAAAATAAGTTAAGCTTGATCTCATAAGTAAGTATCATCACTAACAAATAGCTCGACCTTGTTTTCATCCAGATTTAGACCACTCATTGCTTCCTCCAAATTACTGCTCGTCGCGGCCAAAAATTGGGGATCGTTATAATTTTTAACAGCCTGCACAATGGCCCTAACTTTCTTGTAAGGATCAGAGCAATTGAATATATCCGAACCATCTCTCCAATCATCTACAATGACGGATTTGAGATTCAACATTTTGAATTGATGGAAAAGATGAAAAATTGATTTTTGAATTTTGTGAAGCTTTACAGATTGGAATGGATTGATATCAATTAGTTATGCGTGATTTGTGGAAAAGAAAATCAGTTCTGCGTGATTTGTGGGAAATAAAATCAATTTTACGTTAATATTCCTTATTAAGTGCAATAGACAAGTTTTATAATGTATTACAAAATTGTTTCCGGATGAAACTTATGTATCCGGATGACTAATATTTTAAGGGATTTTCTAAAATAGAAAAGAGTAGAGATATAATGTAATTTAGAATCTTACACTCAGTGGCGTAGCCAGAAATTTCACAAAGAGTGTCCAGTAATTATACACGAGTACATTTTTTCTTTTGGATGAATGAGTGCACTATAAATTTTAAAATTAAACTACGTGATATACATGAATTTTTTTGAAAAAATTGGCTTAATGCTACTGGTAGCAAGATTTGAACTCAAAGACGCTTAAAAGCTTGACTCTTTCAAGACACCTTAAACCATTAGGCTACGACACCTTGTTATGTTAAGGGTGTCTAAAATACGTTATTTAACCCCTTTGTATATTATTTTACCCCTTTGTATATTATTTTACTTGTATATACAATATAATTTTCCGACGAAGGATGTCCAATTGTACATCCTAAAGACTATGTAGCTACGCCCCTACTTACACTATGAGATTTATGTAAGTTATACTTAAATAAAATTTAATATTTGTTATTTCATACAATTTTCCCTAAAAAAAATAACTTTTAAGTAAAAAAAAATAAAAAATCAAATTTAAATGACTTTTAAATTAAAAATTAAAAAGTAAAAAGTAGGGGAGGTCTACTTTTGATTTTAAACTTATTTTAAGTTATTTTTAATATTGTCAAACACTCTGTCACTTTCTAACTTATTTCGAGTCAATTACAACTTATTTTAAATTATTTTTATATTTACCAAACACTTACCGAAATCAAACCCTGACTTAAAGGTAGTAACATCTCATCAAATTATTATTTCTTATGGTTTACAATAGGCATAATACGTATATTGGACCCTACACTTGGTTTCAAATTTCAACTTTGACGTCCAACTTTCATAGTGCACAAACAGGCATTTTAATTATTCAACCTTTTAATAAATAAACACGTGTGTCCTACCTGACAAAACGCGTGATGTGCACGTATTTTGCGCAAGTTAGGAGTAATTTTTGAGGTCCAAACAGTAAAAAAATGTTGAAATGACAAATTTATCCTTAATCAATCCCTTTTATATATATCTTTATATTTCCAAATCAAAATCTCATTTCTCTTTCATCCTCTTTCAAATCAAAAAAAAATTCCTCTCTTTTAAAACGATTTGTGCTCAAATTTTAGTGCAAATGGCTTCTAATTTTTTTTGTCATTGTGGAAAAAGAACTATAACCCTTGTATATTAATTAAAAATAAATTTAATTTTTTTTAATTCTAAAATGGACGTGTAAAGTATTTAATTAGTTGGCAGTCATTGAATGGCTCACTAATACACGTGGGAGCATTTGCATTTCACGCTCTTTGCCTCCAAAAATCGCTTGTTTATTTATTAAAAGATTGGATAGTTAAATTGTCTGTTTATACACTATAAAAGTTGGTTTAAGGTCTAATATATGTATTATGCCTTTACCATATATTACAATTATCTTTTATTATTTTAATTTTTATTACAACAATTTGCTTAAACTTAATTATTGTTAATTTTTTAAAAGAAATTTCAAGTTAAGAACAAAAATACACTAGATCAATTACAATCAAGCATCCAGATTTGTGCTCAGCTATAGCCTTCATATTTTATTTTCCATCTTTGTACCTGTATTGGACCCTGATTAATCTCGTATTGGACCCAATTCCGTATTTCCCTCTTCTTACCGATATTGAAGCCTTGATTAATCTCGAATTCCCATGCCATATATTGCTACCTTGCGTCATGACACAGAATTCAAACTCGAAACCTCTGATTAACAACATCAATGTTTGTTGTTGATCTGCCTTTGTTACAAATATAGAAATCAAAATAAAAGAGAAAACACTAAATTTACTGTAATACACATTTAATTTCTCTGACATTACATTGCTCAAAAAAAGAAAAAAAGACTAAGATGTAAATAAACAAATCTAGATTTGCTTGTTAGGTAAACAAATAAGAAATCAAAGAAAGTAATTATGATATCATACATATTTATAAGAAACATTTTTGATATTAGAAGGCATAAAAGCCAAGAACATAAGAAGTGATAAAATAAAAATGGGAAGTAATAGAAGCATAAATGGTGGTGGTGGTAATGGTGGAAGAATCAAAGGCAACAGCAACAATGATGCTGATAGACAAATTAGCAGAAGAAATGACTCCAAACTGAAATAACTAATTGAAAACACTTTTTTTCCATTTGCTGATCTTCTAGAATTATTCATCATCATATACTTCTGATTGTTCATAAACACTTTTGTTGTTGTTGTTGTTGTTGTTGATGATGATGATCTCAATTTAACTTCTGATCTTTCACTTACATCCATTTTTTAGGGCTTTTTTTCTTCTGAATCAAAATTGGTATTTGAATCTCTCAATTGGGGATTGTTGAAGATATGGTGTTGTGTTTGGGGAGAAGATATTGATTTAATTTAAAAAGTTGGTCTATGTATATATGCTTAATTATGTTGAGAAAGTAATGGATTCAATGTATTTGGGTTATGAAGGTGGGGACAAGTTGATGGTTTTTTTGGAAAAACAAAATTAGGGGATGTCTCCCAAGGTTCTTCACCCCTGGCCCTGACTTATGCCCATTCCACAATCTTCTTTTATTTTATTTTTTCTCTCTCTCCCATCAAAATACTACTCCCTTTCCTTTGGGGTATGTCTGAGATTCAATTTTATTTTATTTTTTTATGGGTATTCTAGATGAATCCCTTTCGTGTTTATTCAATTAGGGAAGGGTAACTTTTTTTTTTTATTCATACTTTCTCGGTTTAATAATAGTTGTCTACTTTTTTAATTTATTCTTATCATTTTTTTTAAGACATTGTATTTATTATATTTAGAGGATGATATAATGAAATTAACCTTTCTTAAGAAGTGTATAAAGTTAATAGTGAACAAGTATTGTTGAACACAGAGAATAGCTTTTTTAAAAAAATATTTAAAGATTTTATGATTAAATTTAAATTATTTTAACTTTTAAATTCTGTGAGATAAAGTATTTTTTTATGACTTGAATTGAGGATTTTTTAGAAACAAGTTTTCTGCCTATTTGATGTAAGAATAAGGTTTACATGTACTCTATTTTTTCTCAAATTTCATTTTGCGGAACTTTTATTAGGTATGGTGGTGATGTGGCTTTTAGGAGTTTTAATGCATATTCCTTCCGTTTTATTTCACATGGAATTATTCTTTTACTAGTATGTTTTGAATAGAATGATTCTTCCTTTATTTTAAAGTAAAATGATTTCTGATATTTTTTTGTAGATCGAAAATAAATTTTTCAAAGTTTAAAAATGTCTTAATTTTTTTTCTTTTAACTTACTTAAGGAATATATCATATCTTGATTTTCTTTTATTATATTTAAATGTAAAGATATTTTTATTTAGATGTCATATTTTATTTTTTAATAATTATTTCCTTAGTTTACTTTTACATGTCAAATTTGAATTTGACACATCCATTAAGATCGCAATGATTAATATAACTATTTTATCACACTATTCATATTATTTGATGTTTAGTATGTATTTGGACATGAAATGTGAAATCACGATATGAAATCATGAAGTGAAATTAAAACATTTGGACATGCCATTTTATGTTGATTTTATCTCATGATTTCATATCATGTGATGAAATTCTAAATTCTCCAAAAAAACAAGATTTAGAAATTTCAAATCATGATTTTGAATTTTTCAAATACAAAAATTGACTCACAAGTTTATATTTTGTAAAAAAACCTACATATATATCTACTAGCCATTTATTTCATATGTAAATAAAATTTATAATTACATCAAATCAATTTCTACTTTACGGTTTATATTCACTAAATTCATTATTTTTTATCAAATATATTTACCAACCAAATTGACCAACAAATGGCTCAAAGAAACAATGTTGATTCGTTTTTTCGGTCATGTGAACGAGAAATGCAAGTTCAACGTAAGAATATTATCCGTACTCTGTGGGAGGATTATATTAAAGACAAGTACACCACAACTTGATCAATAAATATTGTATTATTTAAGAATGTCTTTGCAATATATTGTGATTTTATAGACTTATATAAGATTGTATAAAAAATTGAGACAATTTTAATAATTTTACAACTTGGGATTTTTTTAATGTTAATGAGAAAACAACACAACATAAAAAGTTCAAATTGCATGTCCACACAAACTTCAACTTCATCTCATAATTTCATCTCATGATTTCAAATCATGATTTTATATTGCATGACCAAACAGACCCTTAGTATTATATCTTGAAAAATAATTTTGAAATAAGAAATTAGTGCTAAGGGTTAATCTTTTTTTTTAAAAGAATGTTAAAAGTATAAACAAGTAAAATTAAAAATTTGTTTTTAAAATATTAGACAAGTAAAACTGAACAAAGAAATTAATTTTGTTGACTATATAAATATAATAACATGTCTAAGGATCTATTTGGATTGACTTTTGATTTCTGACTTTTGCTTATTGTCATCATTTTAGCTTAAAACCAAAAATTTATAAACACATTTTGATTTATCCAAACACTCCAATAGTGCTTAAAAATTATTTTGACCTTAAAACAATTAAAATAAGTCAATCCAAAGACACTCTAAAATTTTAAGTTTCAAAATTTTTATAGTCATTTAAATAATGATATATTTAAAATTCTTCCTTTTTTCAAGTTTTGCACCTGATTAAATATCGTCATATAAATTAAAACAAATATAATTTTATTTTTATTTATTTATTGATTTAAATAGTACTCAAATTAAAGTTTGGGGTAGGTTAATTTTCTTGAAGGGAAGATACTATTGAAAAGAAGAAATTGAAGTAGTATTAGTCATTGGTCAACCGCAGCGTCTGCTTACTATATATTATATTTATTTTGGCTTTTATACTTTCGCGTTTATTGCATGCGACGCCGCATTTGGCTAATAAAATTCCTCCTTCAACTATTAAAGTATATTCAATTTCTTGGGAAACTTCATGTTATTAAAAATGAAATAATCACTAGGAATTGCATTCATTTTTTTTGGAGCCTACTTATTGTTACGATCAGAATACAATTAACTAATAAAAAATGGTTTTTTAACCGATTAGAATTTTAGATAAAATAATCACACACTTCAACATGGTGCAATGAGTTATATAGTTAACATGCGTGAATATGTTAGTCTCTCTGTTCTAATTTATATGACTTACTTTCCACGTGAATTAATTTAAAAAGAATGATATATTTCTATATGTGGTAACAATTTTATTTTAAAGTGCTTATTTTATGCTTAATGAAACGATTTCTAGCTACACAAATATTTATGACTTATTTTTAAATCATAAGTTTCAAAAAAAATTCTTTTTTTTCTTAAGCTTCGTGTCAAGTCAAACTAACTCATATAAATTGAGATGGATGAAATGGATGGAGTAGTAGTTTATTTAAATTAATTACCATCCATTAATTTAGTGTTTTACTATATGTTGTGACGTGTATGAACTTGAATTTGTAATAAAAGTAGATATTTTGTTAGCCAAAATATATGTAGTGATGAATTTTGACTTCTTTTTTTAAATGACTAGAGTATTTTATTTCCACTATCCGTATAAGTAAGTCAGTTCATTTGAATTTTATAAATATTTAGGTTCTTGACGTACATTGTGAAGTTGTGATTTTGTTAATTCAGATTTTTTAGATGCATGTTCAACAATTTGATAATTTGAAATTTGCATATTATTTACATTAATTTTGATTTAACATTGAAAATTCAATATTGCTAAGAATTGTAAAATAATTATATGAATTTTATAACCATAATTCAATAATTACAAAAAAAATCATAACTTTAAGGGTGCTCTTCGATTATAATTTTAAAATAAGTAACCACTAAATATATAATTATTGAATTGGTTGTATTTGAGACATGCATCATGGCAACGTGAGCTAATACTTGTATTTGGTTTTTATTAGTTTGGTCCACAAATTTGACATAATATATATGTGGAATTTTTGGAACAAAAAGGCATGATGAACACGTGAGACTAATAATATTTTGTTGCTTCTAAATCTCTTAAATTGGATTGCTCAACTAATCTATTTTTTCTTCTAAACCAAATATTAATGATGAGTTTGAGTAAAAATATATCACACCTTAATTAAACTGTATATATATAGATAATTTAATAAGATGATTTTTTACGAACCACCGTTCTCAATTTAAATATAAGAGGTTACATGCATATATTGGTGAAATCAAGATCGTGTTAGTGCAAAAAAATTTAAAAAGTTTGCTCGGATATAACAACATTGTTATTAGGTGATCTCTAAAAGTACAAAAGAAATTGTAAATTTTATAAATGACATTCCATCTTGATTGTTTTTTCTGTTCGCTAATACAACTTATTTTCATCTTTGTCCCCACTTTTATAGTCTCAATCTCTACGTACTTTTTAGTTGTCTAGAGAATATATAAATATTTTTTATATTTATTTTGTCAAATATTAAAAAATAAGTAGAAAAATCAATTATAATTGCCAGAAAAACATTTTTTTGTGGAATATAATACTTCTTCCTTTTTGTATTTTACCAACAAGGGACACTTCTTTTGACTCAAATACTAACCCATCAAACACTAAAGAGTTTGTTTGAATTAATTGATTAACTAGTTGACAAGTATTAAAGTGCAAAGGTACTTTTAGGTGGTACAATTAGTTTTATTAAAAAAAAATAAGTAAGAGTTCATCTAAATTATTTTTGCGGTTATAAAGAGCAATTTAAATCTTAAAAAATAATATTGAAGGTATTCTAGAATTAATAGATGGAAGGAGGATATTTTTAAACTATTTATAATATGTTAATAAAAAATTTAATCCTTTTCTGATATTAAAATAACAATTACAAAAAATATATATTAAACTTTGCAACAAACTTATAAGAGGATTATTCTACCTATAATGGTAATGAACTTAAATAAAAATCTATAGATACATAGATTAAAAATTAAGTATTATATATAATATAAAAAGATGTTACATAGATGATGGATTAAAAATGACAAAAGTGAAATAGACCTTGTTTTTAGAATAAAAGAGAGAGAATGACAATTTTTCAAAGGTGGGAAGAAAGTTCCATTTTTTAAATTGAGTGTAAATGATTTTGGTTTTTTTTTTTAAAATGTACACTTTCAAATCATTGCAAAATATATATTTTCAAGGCAAGAAAAAACAAGGGCAAAAGACTGAACAAAAATTAGAGGTAGTTGGATTTATTAGAGTTTTATCCTGATTTTTTTATTATTTTATTTTTTTCTTAGAGGAAAGTTAAAGTATTACCATAAATACTTGAATTTTCCCTGAAAGAAAAATATAATTTTCTTCCACATTTAATTTATTCTTTTCTTAAAGGAATAGTTTTGTCATCTAATTTATCACTGTTTCGATTTGCAATTATAAATTTTCGTATGACGCCCTAATCACTTTTAAACCCAACAAGATCCATCACTTAAAATAAAAGAACTCCTTGATCACAAATTTTTCAAAATTCATTGATCTGATTAATTTAAATCTGTTTTCTTTATTCATTAAAAAAGGTAACAATTTCATACTAGAAATATTTCCATGTAATTCTAACACGTAATGTCATGTTGCCTATTTGTTTAGGTATACAAAATTTTAAAATTTAGCTAATATAAAACAAAAATCTTATCAAGTGTCCAACTTGACAATTGATAGCTAACTATAAACCAAATCAAAATCCACTAAAAAGAGAAGCCAAAACTAGGGGCTGGTTTAGATGGAAATTGAAGAGAGAAGCTTTGCCTAAAATAAATACCACACTTGCCAATTGCACATGTATGACATCCCTTCTTGTCACCTTATAATTAGATTGTATAATCTTCAAAAAAATTAAATAAAATCCGAGTCCCATAATCACAAGACCATATTTCATAATAATAATATAATAATAAAATGTGAATAATTGTTTTGTTTTAAATTATTATATTGAATATTATCTCTTAGCATTTTAACTAATTCCAAGAATATAATCATTAGAAGTGTTTTCTATTTAGGCTCTTTATGGAAAATTCAAAATAATATCTAAAAGCTTTAAGATCCATTTATTTAAGGAATACATAAAGAACTAAAATCATCTAAACCAAGGAGGCAAGGATTCTATTTCGTAAAAGAAGGTTTATTGGTTTGTTAAACACTTAATTTTTTAATTTTTTTTTTTAGATAAGTTTTTTTGGCCTCCTAGCAGTAACGCCAAACATGTTCATGTTTTAAGGAAGGGATCCTTAGGCAGTTGCTCATGATTCGGATAGACACACAAGCGTAAATGAATTTGTAAGTAATATAGAGGCTCAAAAAAGTCAAACATCGATTTCACAAGACTTGTAATTTAACAATAGCCTAGTTTAATCTAATACCATAAATTTATGCAAGTGTTTATGTGACCAAAGAGAGATTATGCGTGTTTTATATAACAATTTTAATCAAGAAAACAATTAAATTGGTTGTAATCACTTATTAAGAGTAATTTCGGGATTACAACTCTTCTAAGTTTTCATGTATATATTGTATTTGATTTCATTGACTTAATTTATTTATCTAGTTTAAATTTCTTATTGTTTAATCACAATGGTAATATTATTTTTATTTCAAATTTTTATGAAATAATAATTCCAAAATTAGTAATCCTGAGCTAAAACACAGACGTGACATGTCTTCCTTCCTTCAAACTCCTCTACCAAAGCCCTTTAAGAACACCAAAATTAAAAATAAAAATTTCTCGCACTTTATCTAATTTAAACCACACACATATTTTATATTATTATATGTAAATCTCATTTTTAATTCAATGAATCAAAATTTATCAATAAAATTACACTCACATAGTTCCATCATTATTAACCCCAATATTATATAACCCATCATTATTAATACCAAGACTTCTTGTCCAAATAAGTGTTGGGGAGATTTGACCAAACTTTTAGGGA
>JAJOOO010009838.1:0-10678 GCA_029582685.1 Solanum piurae | reverse complement strand
AAAAAATCACGATTTTCTCTCAAAAATAAGTAGGGTTTAGTTGTTTATGTTCATTTCTACTTCAAATCTTGAATTTAGGGTTTGTAATCTTCTTTAATTTCTTATTTAGGTCTCTAATTTGAATTTTGAATTTTCTCGAAATTCATCAAAAATGGCAAATGAAAACTTGAATAAGCTTTGTATGGATGAATCAAACCCAAAATTAGTTCATAACTACGAAATCAAGTTCAAAATACATAGCAAAATCCTTCGATCATCAACAGAAATGGGGACCCGGCGCGTGCAAATCACGTGGACTATCTGTTTTGTTTTTGTGTTGAGGTCAGCGTTTAAGTGTGTAGAAAATAGAGAAATATGAAGTTCAGGGGGGTAATAGGACATCCGTGAAGTTGGAGTGTGTAGTTGGGATTTCGGGTATAGATTGGGGGGGTTTTAGACCATTTTCTCTTACATATATAATGTCGGATTGGTTTGGTCTCGGGTTGATTTTTTTAGTTAAAACCAAACCAACCCAAATATAGTCGGGTTTTATTTTTCAATATCAAACCAAATCACTAGTCGAATTTTTTTTCGATTCGCCTCAATTTACAGTTTGATTTGTTTTTCGGTTCGATTTTGTACACCCTAGTTGCAGAGGTTAAGGGATTTGAAAAAAGTTTCATCAATTCGGGGAAAATAGTACATAATGGAGAATTTTTTTAAAACTTGCAATATTATCATTTGTACAAGTATAAGTAGACCTCTCCAATGAGCAGAGGTTGACGAGGAATGGGTTGCATTCGCATGCGGCATGCCAAGTGTGATAGAGCTCCACTTAAAAGGGAGGTCTTTGTGAACCACCTAAAATATCCTTCAATTATGTAAATTGGTACAAAATTATTATTTTTCTACTTTTCAAATCTAAAATATCATTGACGTCAACCTTTTGACTCTATTTTGCCCTCATCTTTAACAACCCAAATTCATTAATGACATGTCACTATTTTATTAGCTACTAAACAAAAATTATTGGATACCATAATAATTAATTTAACTAATTAAAAAACTATATACCCACCCAAAAAAGTCCCACCCATTTTTAACCCAAATCTTTTAACCCAATATTACCCAGGATAATTTAACCAGATTAAGGGAAAAAATGTTCCCTACCAAGAATTTATTCATACCCAAAACTCAAATCCGAAATCTCAATACTGAGTTAATATCTTAAAAGGTCATTGAACTATGATAAATTATCTAATAAAGTCATTGAACTTCATTTTGTATCAATAAAATCACTCAACTTAAGGTTTTTATCTTCAAAAATCACTCAACTACATTTATCTTTAAAATATATTTGACATGACAAAATAAGTTATTTTTTAATGTCATATAATCATGGACTCCACAAATCAATAAATTATAAAATTTATTTTTTTCTATTCTCATAATAGTTACATTTTTCATGTTTGATTAGGATTTGGGAGTAAAGACATAGTCACATAAACAATAGTATAGAAGATAACAAGTCGGCCTGTGTTAAGGCAAAGAGAAGTGAAGTAGTAATTACGTTAGCAAAGAATAAGACGTCGACTGAGGTTGAACTTGTTTGGAAAATTTGTTCGATTAGCTCGATTTGTTCAAACTGATGACACAGGAAAAGGGGGGGGGGGGGGTTGAGTCCGTTTAAAAATAAATAAATTTCATAAAAATAATTTAATATGTGTCAAATGTATCTTATTGATTTAATTTGTTATGTTAAATATATTTTAATGATAAATGTAACTGAGTGATTTTTTAAGATAAAAACTTTAAGTTGAGTGATTTTATTGATACAAAATAAAGTTTAATGACTTTATTAGATAATTTATCATAGTTCAGTAATCTTTTAAGATATTAACTCCTCAATACTCCATATTCCAAATATGACAATAAAAAAAACGAAGTAATAACCAAATGGGTCAGTAAGAATTCAGTTATAAATGAATAAACTCAACTCTACACGTCATAAAAAAAGAATTTTGAAACACATTCAGGTGAATCAAAAACACAAAGATAGTGAGATTTTTAGTAAATATTACCGGGGCTAGAGAAAACCCACAAAAACAATAGCAGCAAGCAGCAGTATTAAAAGGATTAGATGGATTGCATTTTCAGAAAATCTGAAACGATTTCTTTCCTTTTTAGCAACATTAGATTGGGGATTAAACGTCGGTAGTTCTTCAGTTTCAGTAGATATTGTTGATTTCAGATTCGGAGAAGAATTAAAAAAGAACTCTTCAAGTTAAATGATCTGGGTAATATTGGGTTAAAAAATTCAAGTTAAAAATGGGAGGGGCTTTATTGGGTGGGTATATAAGTTTTTTAATTAGTTAAATTAATTATTAGGGTAACCAATAAAATAGTAACACGTCATTAATGAATTTGGACTGCTAAAAATGAGGATAAAATAGAGTCAAAAGGTTGGCGTCAAGGGCATTTTAGGCCTGAAAGTTAAAAAAAAAGGTATAATTTTATACCAATTCACATAGTTAACGGATATTTTAGGCTCTTTTCCATATTTATTTTTAAGGGCGTAAGAATATAAATAAGAAATATTTTTTATTTTTTATTTGGTTGGAAGAAAAGGGATGATTTGCAAAACTAATTAAAGGTAAAAGGGAAGAAATAATTATTGGATAAATTTTCCAAGAAATTCGATGGAAACCAATGCCAAATAAAGCGAGTGGTCCAAGAAATCAAGTTGTATGAATAGTGACTTGTCGTCAGCATATGTTTTATTTTACGGGTGTGTTTGTTTCGAAATGAAAAAAAATGGAAAATAAATGAATTTTTAATTATTTTCTTATGTTTGGTTTGTGATTGGAAAATAATTTTTAATGTTTTTTTTGTTAAAGATTTTTTTTTTGATAAAATATCTTTTATTTTCGGCTTAAGACTAGAAAATACTCCTAAGGAAAATAATTTCTAACCCCATACTGTGAAAATTAAAATATTAAAAATTTAAATTATTTTTCAAAAATAATTTTGACGGGTGGTGGTGGTTGGGGATGGCTGGGTGTAGCGTAAATATTGAAAATTTGATTATTATTTTTTTTCAAAAACTAAAGGGAATTAGTAATAGAATGAGAAATTAAGGAGGGAGGTTGTTATAAGAAAGTAGAGTATGTACCCTTCATCTTTGACATGAGTTGAGCAACCCTGTGCTGGCAATTGGTGCAACGGTAGTCGGCCAACAACACCACTTCCTGCACCTACAAAATTAAATTAACTCTATATATAAGGCAAGAAGAAATTAAAGATGGAGAAAATAGATAGAGTAGTTAGTTACAAGAGGTATGGACAAGGATTCAATAGAAGCCAGTGTAGGATTGGGCATCCTCATCATCTTCTCTATTTTGCATATTCTCTTCAACTTATAACATGGATTTTCACATTTATTTATCAACACCTACCAATGATAAACAAGTCCCAGATGAGATTCTGTATTCCACAAAACACCCTTATACATACGTTGACAAAATAAATAAATAAAATATTCTTACAATCACCCCACTATATATATATATATTTTTATATATTACCTTAAAAACATGAACTTCTACCTTAAAAGTTAAATTACTATGATATCCCTAACTTAGGATGTGACTTTTTCGATGACTTGTGATTTTTCCGATAAGATGTGACTTTTTTCAAATGGTTGTGATTTTTCAATGAGTTGTGACTTTTTCAAAGAGTTGTGACTTTTTCAATAAATTATGACTTTTTCAAAGAATTGTCTTTTTCAAAAAGTTGTGACTTTTTCAAAGTGTTGTGACTTCTCGGAAATGTCATGATTTTTTAGATAAGACACAAAAAAATATTTGTTCATACTACCCTTTTTTGACTATAAATAGAGGATCTTCCTCTCATTTTTCAACCACATTTTTTCTAATCTTCTACTCTTCTTCTTCTACTTCTTCTTGCATTTTAATTTTTTTTGTGTGATTTATTGTCGTTGAGTGAGTTCAAAGTTTAGCAGAATATGAGGTACCACTATTCTGATGAAATAAGTCGTTCTATCCTAAGGGTTTATTCCATAACCTCGAGTACTTGAGGAAAATAATATAATTTTTATGATATAATAAATATTTTTTTTTCTTAATATATACATTAGTATGTAATGTTCCACTATATGAAGTTAACATGATATAGTCTAAATTCATTTGATTTTGTTAACAATTTCTCTTGTGATGTAGATATATGCTTCTGAATATCTTTTTTCAAAATTTAGAGAATTGTGACGATTTGTTTTTGATGCTCAAGACAAAAGAATGATTTTATTTATCAATGTTACTTATGTGATTTAGACTCTCAGGGAGTTTGCTTCAAAATACTTATTACTATATAAACATTGCCCTTTTGTTTTACTTATTAATATTTCTTAATATTTCAGTATTTTAGACGGAGAAAAGTTCATATGACTTGTAATAACGTCAGTTGAAGTTTGTATTAGTTTAATTTTTATTATTTATTTAATAGCTAATTTTATGAGATAAATATGTTTATTAATGCAAATATAGGTCAAATTAAGTAAATACATGAGGGACGGCGCATGAACCCTAATCTGCCTATGACTACTGTGATCGGCGGCCAGTCATCTCAGATGACTGGTCCCCCTCTAGCTATCACATCTCTTACAGATTTTCTTCCTTTATGTGAACTCAATCCATCTACGAACAATGAAAAGAGGGGAGAATATCCATCCATAACTCAGTCTAAATATGATGATTCATGCAGAGTGGTGGAGAACCAAATTTTGCAGAAGTCACTTCTTGAGCCCATCCCCCGCAAGCCAGTGAATATGGTTAATGGTTCTCTAAGAATTAAATGGACTGAGGCAGAAATGGATCGTATGAATATCATGCAAGACCTACAATATGCCATTATTGATAAATTCTCGTACGGTTGGCCAGATCTAGAAGGGCTCAGAAAGGCAATCCCTTTACAATGTGGCATCAAAGGGGATTGTAAGATTGGTTTATTTCACAATCGACATGTACTTATAAGACTATCTCTAATGGAAGACTTTGTTAATCTGATTTCTAAGGGAGCGTACTATATCACATGCAATGAAGGTTTTTCTTTTCTAATGATAACCTTAATTTATGATGTCAGATTTAAGATTGATGAGGAAACAACAAAAGCAATGGCATGGATCTCTTTCCCAAATTTATTGCCTACTTTTTTTGTGAAAGAATCCTTGTTTTCACTGGCCTCGGTTGTAGGCAAGCCATTGAAATTAGATATGGCAACCATCAATAAAACTAGGCCAAGTTGTGCTAGGATTAAAGTGATGGTGGACGTTTTGGCAGATCTTCCACATTCTGTGATAATGGATATTGAGAATGAGGAAATTGGGGAGGTTAGATCTGAAACAGTTACGATCAGATATGACTATATACCAAAGTATTGTGTGGAATGTAGATTACAGGGTCATAATAAAGAAGAGCGTAGAATCATTAATCCTGAGTTGAATTTGAAGAAGGATGGTGATGAGATAAAATCAGAGAATATGGAAGAAGATACGAGGGTTATCCCAAACCGAGTGACTCCTATTCAGAAAGGCAACGCTAGAATATTGTCCAGTGGCAAGGTTGTGGGAAATCCAGGTAACTGGACAGTTGTGAAAGATAGAAGAGTATTCACGAAACCACAACAAATTGTCGAGAGTCAAGAGACAACAACAAATGCTAAGGATGTAGCAGTTAGTAACAAATTTAATGCACTAAATGAGGTGGAAGAAGCGATTAATATCTCCAGTACATTAGAGGTTAATGAGGCAGCCCCAAAGATTGATGAGAACATATTTGTTAATGATTCTGGAAGCAAGACTATAAGGCAAAATATGGAAAATAAGTAGCAACATGATGTTTATTTTGGGGAGTTACTACAATCTGTTGTTGCAAATGCAGGAAACATGACGATGAGTCCAGAAGGAGAAGTTTCGACGCCTAATGTTGGGTTTATTTCCAAACATGAGGATGTTACAGATAGTTTCAAACAAGCTATTGATCAATCACTAACAATTGAAAGTGTCATTAATCACAGTGAGGAATCAACAAACAATATAGATAATGGTGGAGAATCGATGGACAAAGGAATGAGGTTACACATGAACTCATTCAACAATTAACAAAAAGAAAGGTGCAGCACGTGGATAATCAAAGAGCATGTAATGAAGATCATGACGAACATTCTATCTATGTTCATCAGCTAAGGAAGAACCCTTTTGGAAATGACACTGCTATTGAAGAGGAGAGACAAGGTGATACAAATCAAGATTCTGATGAAGCAAATTCCATGGCCATTGTTGAGATACCAACAATACTACATTCAACGGAAAATCAATTATCCCATGTGAGAGTTGAATCCCCCAATAAGGTTCTGCATGAAATAGTTTCTCATACTTTTGAAGATGAGTTGAAGATTGACTGTCTTATAAAGGATGGTGAAGAACATAACAACAAGGAGGATGATGAGGTGGATCTGAATATGGCATGAATTGCTAGGTAAGCAAAAGTCTCTCCTAGAGCAATTAAATCTTCCAGAAAAGGGGAAAAATAGGGTACATTAGAAACTTCTCAACCTACCAGAATACTGCGAAAGAGGGGAACTAGAAAAACCATTCATTAATAATCATGAAATCCTTTATTTGGAATATCAGATCTATGAAGACTCACAAAGCTTTCCAAAGGGTACAAATGCTGAACAAACATCACAAGTTTACATTTATTGCACTTCTTGAGCCATTTCAGAACGCTAGACACATTAACAAATATAAGAGAAGATTAGGGATGAAAATGGCAAGATCTAACGGCAATGGTAAGGAATGGTATTTTACTAGTGATGAGGTAGAAATAGATATAATTATGGACACTGCACAACAAGTCACCCTAAAAATGTAGAACCAAGGTATTAACAAGACTCTCTTTACCACTTTCGTATATGAAGAATGTGATGCTATGGAAATATTGTCATTATGGGAAGTAGAGCCGTCAATATGGTCTAGGCCCGTTGGGTCGGCATGGCCTAACCCGGGATTTAATAGGGCTGGGCTAAGATTTTTGGAGCCCATTTAAGAAAAAAGCTTTTTAGCCTGGCCTGAATAAGCCTGCTGATTTGTGGGGCTTGAGAAATATAGGTAGGGTCGGCCCGTGGGCCAAATAAAAATAATTTAAAAAATATAATATAATATTAAAATTAAAATGAAAGAGAGTCCAAACTCAAAAACTATTTAATATTTAACTAATTGAAACCACATATAAATTGCAGATGAAAATGAAGATGTTAAGACAGCCTTGCCACAAGTTGATTCAGATATGCTTGATGAAGATGATCATGAAGTGTTGGATACGCCATAGATTTCATGATGTGTTAGATACACCATAGATTTCATGATTTTTTTAAGGAGTTTATTTTTAACTTTTTTATGGTTGGAATATTGTTACTTTTTTTGTGTTTTAATGTGACAAAATAATTAGGTTAATATTTCTATTTAGATATTTATACTTTTATTTGAAAAAAACTTAATAAATATTATAAAGATAATTTTATTTGTGGATTTGATTAACAAGTAGTAACATTAACACCATGTAATATTGTTTTGTCGATATTTATGATAATATTTTTAAATTATAATTTATAATTTATTTTAATAATTATAAAAAAAATATAATTTTAAAAAAAGTGGGCTGGCCCGGAAAGCCTGTAGCCCACGTACTTGTGGGCTGGGCTGACCATTTTCTGGCCCACACCAAAAATGGGCTAGTCCGGCCTGACCCGTAAAATGTCAAAGCCTGTATGGGTTATCCCGGTTGGGGTGGGCTAGCCCATATTGACAGCTCTAATGGGAAGATATATACCAGTTGAATAATAGGATCAATGGCCCTTGGATCATTGGGGGAGATTTCAATGTAATTATGAATGAGGAAGAGAAGATTGGGGGACTACCTGTGGTCACGACTGATTATGAGGACTTTGCATGTTGCATTGAAAATTGTGACCTCACAGAAGTTAACTTTAGAGGCGGTCCTTTTACATGGTGGAATGGAAGGACTGGAGATGATTGTATTTTTGAAAGACTTGATAGAGTTCTAGTAAATCAGGAGATGCAGAATTGGTTTTAACTTTCTTGAAGTTGAGCATCTCACTAGAATAGGATCTGACCATGCTCCTATGTTTTTAACTTTTGAAGAGAATGCTACTCAGTTCAAGAAACCTTTTAAATTTCTCAAGTTCTGGAAAGAACACGAGTCCTTTAAAGAGGTTGTGTCTTAAAATTGGTATGCCTCTTATTCAAATAACCTTTTCCTTGAGTTTAAGGAGAAATTGAATAATCTGAAGACTGCACTGTCAACATGGAGTAAGGAAGCTTATGGAGACATTTTCAAGCAACTATCTATTAGGGAAGACATAGTCAAAATAAAGGAGCATTTGTTTGAAGAAGAGCCTACTGTTATGAACAGAATGATTATGCAGAAGGCACAAGCAGAATTCAAGAAGTATCTCCATTTCGAAGAAGAATATTGGAAACAAAAGGCTGGTTTTGATTGGTTTGAAGAAGGAGATAGGAACACAAGATTCTTTCACAGCTTGGTAAAAGGAAGAAGAAAAAGGTTGCAATTGAAGAGGATTCAAGATGATCAACGAAATTGGCTGGAAGAGGATGGTCGCATGGCCTCTGAAACTATCAGGTTCTTTCAGAATCACTTCACCCAAGAGAGAGATGCTACTGATTTCTCCCTGTTGAGCCATATTCCAGAAGTTTTAAATGAGGGTGATAATTCTACTTTATGCTTAGCCCCAATCCTAGATTAGATCAGGAAAGTTTTTTTTAGTATGAATGGGGACAATGCTAGTGTCCCAGATGGTTTCACAGGAAGATTTTATCAGGTTTGTTACGATATAGTGAAAATTGATTTACTGAGATTAGTGCAAGCTTTCTTCTCAGGTCACACTCATCCCAAATCAATTACTCATACTAATTTAGTTCTTATTCCTAAAAAGAATGATGTTAATACATATTATGATATGAGGCCTATTAGTTTGAGCAATTTTATCAATAAAATTATTTCCAGGATAGTTCATGATAGATTAGAGACGCTTCTTACAAAGTTAATATCTACAAACCAATCAGGGTTTGTAAAGGGAAGGAATATTATTGAGAATATTTTACTAACTCAAGATATTGTGACATATATTAGACTAAGGGGTAAACCAGCTAATGTTATCATAAAGCTTCATATGACAAAGGCTTATGATAGAGTTTCTTGGTTATTCCTAACTAAAGTTCTAAGAAAGATGGGGTTCTCTAATATTTTTGTTGATATGATATGGAGACTTGTAGAAAATAACTGGTATTCAGTCTTATTGAATGGCTAGGCATATGGTTTTTTCACTCAATTCGGGGAGTAAAACAAGGAGATCCTCTATCTCCTGCTTTATTTATACTGGGTGCTAAAGTTTTAACGAGATCCTTAAATGAGCTATTTGAGGATGGATTGTATGTTGGATATGGTATGCCTAAATGGAGTGCAAATTTAAATCATCTTGCTTATGCCGATGATACCATTATATTTGCATCTGCTCATAGGGATTCTTTGAGAATGATCATGAAGACTTTGCAGGAGTATGAAACTCAATTAGGGCAGAAGATTAATAAAGCTAACAGTGCATTCTATATGCACCAGAATGTGGTCGACATGTGTTTGTCCAAAGAGAAAGGAGGTCTTGGTTTCCGGTCCATGTTTGATGTGTCTCAAGCTATGTATGCAAAACTTTGGTGGAGATTTAGAACAACATGCTCTTTATGGACAAATTACATATGGATCAAGTACTGTAAGAAACAAATTCCTTCTTTAGTTCAATGGAAAGGTGGATCGCAGGTGTGAAAAATGATCTTAGAAAATAGAAATTTAGTTGAGAAGGAGATTTGGTGGGAACCGAGAGAGGGTTCAACTAGTATTTGGTATGATAACTGGACTAAACTTGGACCTTTACGCCAAAGCATTCAGGAAGACATTCAAATAAATCACTCAATATCTGATATAAAAGAATTTATGGGAGCTGAAGGTTGGAATTATGAAAAAATGGAATCATATCTTCCTTTTTCTATTATGGAGCATGTGAGACAGAATATGGATTATGTTGAATTTACAAATCAAAGTGATAAACCATGGTGGCTATTGAATAGCATTGGAACTTTTACAGTGAACAGTGCATGGGAGTTATTGAGGAGAAAAGGTACAATTTCCTATAAGTTTAGCCAAATATAGGTAAAGGGTCTTCCTTTCAAGATTTCCTTCTTTATTTGGAGATTATGGAAAGAAAAACTTCTCGTGGATGAATTTTTAGCTAATTGTGGCCTAGCAGTAGTATCAAGATGTTTTTGTGTAACGACCCGAGAGCACCCCCTAGTCGTAACACGGCATACTCGACCTCTCGGAGGTCTTATACAAGCCCTTAGCATATCATGAACATTAAAGCATATGAAAATAGCGGAAAATTTAAAACTTTTCTTTACAATCGAAGTCTTCATAAAATAATAGAGAGTCTATGATACTATGTATCAAACCATCTATAACATTTAGAATAACAACTCTTTCATAACAACTTAAGGACACAACCCCTACATAAGTCTAAAGACATAAAACATAAA
>JAJOOO010009835.1:0-12281 GCA_029582685.1 Solanum piurae | reverse complement strand
GGGAATACCCATATACTATAACTGAGATAAATGATAACTGATGAGTTTAATACAAAGAAGATATTAACTCAATACTAAGCTGAATTTAACTATGTCTGAAATAAGCCTCCAAACTGACTAGAAATGTTGGGACATGCCCAAACTAGATCTAGAAAAACTGAAACTAAAGACTAAAAGCGATAAAGATAAACATGTCACTAGTCCTCGAAGAATGAGGACTCACCACTAATGCTGCTGAACTGAAGATCGGGAATTGATCTAGGTGTGATCTGGATGCTGAGAACCTGAACCTACATCATGAGAAGATGTAGCGCACGTATGCATCAGTACTTGAAAGATACTGAGCATGCAGGATAGAGTAAAGCTGAAATTACATCATAACTGAACAAATCAAATAAGCAATGAGATAATATGATGATGATATAAATACTGAATGCTGAGAATTTAGCTAATTGATGCAATGACCAAGTTTATAACATGCTGAGACTGAATACTGACTCTACTGAAATATGGTCATTGCAATAGAGTCTGACTGAACTGTGGGAACTACTAATAACCGACATAAAACCACATGAGCTAAATATGGAGTCCGATGTATACGCCCCATCGAGAGGACCCAATATACCCTACCAGAGGTAAAAAGGCATGCTGGCGTGATCACTAAACTGATGTTGCCCACAGAGGGGACTTACACCTACGTGGCTCATAGTTCTGGGACTATATGGGTACGCTGAACCCTAGTCCAACTCGGTATTATTCTACTACAAATGAATTATATAGTTAACTGGTTATGACTGAATTTCTGTAAATACTGGATAGCTCAAACTGAACATGCAAACTAAAAATGCAACAATTAAACTGATATTGATGAATTAATAACTGAGGCATGTATAACTGAATAACTGAAATATCTGACCTAGCATGTGTAATTCAAGAACTAAAGAAATAGATAGCTAGGGTTCTGGAATTCATGCAATAAACTGAATATTAACATACTAATCTGATTTGGATCATTCTAACAGCTAAGAACTCAATAATTCTAACATTCAAGAAACCCTAGGTCTAGTCATAATAAGGGAATCAAGAAACTGTCTGAAAACTAGGGACCTAATGGGTGAAAGGAACCCACTAGTGAAATCCCACATACCTGGTGACGAATTCCATGGAGAAATCCTTTGATTTCTGGGCTGGAATTGATGGAACCTTGCTGCGTTCTTGAACTAGGGTTCTTGACTTCTTTATCCTCTTAGCGTTTTAATTTTTCTAAGTTTGATTAATAATTTGACTTAGGTAAGTTCTAGTTATGTTTCTAGGCATAAACTGACTAAAATCTCATTATTTAGGGTCTAAACAACGTATCTTAAGGGTTAAACAAAATAGGAAAAAACCAAAAGACCCCTGACTTAACTGCTGTTGGAGTGACCGACGGACTGGACCTACGGGCCGTAGGTCAATCGATGGTCCGTAGGTTGCGTCTGTCGATCAGGTCTGCTCGACAGGCCTTTACTAAAACGAGCATAACCTTTCACTCGGAGGTCGTATTTTAGCAAACTCGGTGGCGTTGGAAAGAGGATTCAATTATTTATGATATCATAGGTCATGGAACACATAATTCCTTTTGTGCTAAAAGTTATGACCATCTGAAGTGGACCCATCAACAATTTTCAGCTAACTGGGTGTTGACCCTTACCTACGGTCAGACTTACGGACCGTGGATCGAATGACGATCCATGCTGGTTGACCGTAGTTCATGTCAGAGGCTAGGTAAAGGAGGCCTCGATCCACGGACCGTGGTCTGACCTACGGACCGTGGGTCTGTCCGTGGGTCGAGACTTAGCCGATTTTTCTGAGCTGGGTTGGGGAGGGGTTGCAGTGGCGAACCATGGACCACCAGCACGGCCCGTGGTCTGACCTACTGTCCATGGATGGAAACCGTGAGTTGCACCTGCAACTTCTCAAAATCTGCATTTTGGTCTGTTTTGGATACGGGGTGTTACATTTTGAAAATTTGCAGGTTGGTGAGCCAAAAGTCCAGTCGGCGAGTCGCCAAAGAGGTCGGCGAGCCTGACTTGAACCGCCGTTGGACTAAAGGAATTACAAGAATGGAGTCTGTAAAACTTGGCCGGCCCATGGTCAAATCGGTGACTCACAGAATAGGTCGGCGAGCCCGACTTTATTTGTCGTTTGGAATTCCAAATTAATTGGAGGTCCTGTAAAACTCGGCGAGATAAATGACCACTCAGCATGTCATCGAGTGGTTCGGCGAGGGAAAATAATATCGGCGAGGGAAAATAATATCGCCGAAAGGGCAGAAACTGGACGATTTTTAAAAGGCCAAAGGTTTAAAATTTCAAACTCTTTAACATTCCCTCACTTTAAACTTCATACAATCACACCCACACTTTAAATTTCCTATGTTTTTGCATTTTTATTACTTTTTGCTCATCATTCTCGTGTTCGGAGTTATAATTCTTTGTTTCCTAGCATTTCAAATCATAATTCGGCATTAAAGGTTGGTTTTTCAAAACCTCAAACTTATAATTAGTGGTTATACTCAATTGCAATTGTTTTATTGTTTTTGATGTCTGCTTGGCCTCTCTGAAATAATAAATGTGTGCTAATTTGCCTATTTTAACTTTGATATTGTGCCTTAATTGCCTAAAGTGTTGATTTCCTGATTTTCGTGCTTAAAATTAATCGTAATCTTATGGGTTTGTGTGAAATCATTGTTGAGTCTAGTCGGGTGAAGTTTGAGTAACCCTAATTATGCTAAATGACGTGTTTTGCCCAATGATGGAGCGTTTGATGTCATTCTTCAAGGCTTAAGTCGTCAAATGGCCAATTTTGGCCAAACTAGGAGAAATCTGAGTACCCTGAAGGCATGGGTCTAATGGTTCTGAGCTTAATTGAGTGGGTGTGTTTTTTGATTTTGTTTTCGAAGGGCTGCAGGTTTGATTTTGAAAGTTGGGGTTGAAAAATAAGCACGTTGGGCAGTTTGGCGAGCTAGGTCCAGCTCGCCGAACCACTCGACAGTTCACCAAAATCCCCCTAGATCGCCTTTAATTTCATGTTTTGGTTGATTTTGATTCTGTAACTCTCGGCGAGAAGCCTGAGCTCACCGAGTTCACTCAGTGACTCGCCGAATGTCTATTTTGATCGTTCTTTCTACGCCCTAACCCCTAAAACATATTGTAACTTTCGATGGGCTAGTCCATGCTCGCCGAATGATGTCAGCGATTTTCCAAAAGGCCCTTCTCAACATCGACATGCCATTTTTCTGGGAAACTTTTGAGCTAGTCCTTTCAGCGAGCCTGATATGGCTCGTCTAAGTGACTCGGCGACTCGCTGATCGGTTCAGCGAGTCTTTATGCAACCTATTTTCTACATTTTCTTGAATTGTTTCTAACTCTTTTTGGTTTGTTGTGCAGTTATGGCTAGAACCAACCTGGACCACAGTGGTATGCCGCCCCACAAAAGAGCACGGGACATTATTATCAATAAGGGTGCAGCTACTCCCTCTAAAAGGGGTAAATAAGCACCTCCCAAGGGAGGCAAAGGAAAGGCCAAAGAGCCCGCATCTGAGATACCGGAGCACAACTCCGGCAGTGAGGGGGAGTCCTTTGATTCCTAGGTTGCATTCTCTAAGCCTAAGGATGACCAACCTATGCAATCTCGATGAGCTGAGATCCGCTCCAGATTTTGTCAAGGTCTGTCTAGGACCTCAGAGTCCACCCCTTCTGTTGCTGCTATAGTGCCTACTCTGGTAAATACGGTGGTTCTAGCGCCACCATTTCAAGGTCCTCCTCCTCGGCTACTCAACAGGCTAAAGATTGAGGGATTGAGGATGATTCGCGAGGAGAAGTTGATATCCACAGAGGGCCTAGAGGGCACATACTCTCAGTTGAGGGACACACTCCGGTACCATCGCTTTGACATATTCACTAGGCTTCGAGGCCCGTATATCCCCACCTGGGTTCGTGGATTCTATGATGTGTATGGTGAGCTCGTTCCCCAGGAAAGGAAGAAGGCCAGTGCCTTCTGACCGGTGAAGTCCGTAGTGGTGCGGGGAAAAGAAGCGGGATGCAACAGCGATAACATCAATGTTGCACCTGACAGAGCCACGGGATTTGAGCATGAGTATGAGGGGCTAGCTATAACACAGGCCTAGGATGATCTGAAGGGCTGGCTTGCTCCCCTGATTGATGACACCACCCCGAGGTGGATTAAGGCAGGAGCTCCGATCGAGAAAAAACATTTGAATGTAGCTGCGTGGTACTGGATTGGATTCATCAGCACTCCATCATGCCCTCACAGAATGAGTCCATCCTCCATTACCCTAAGACGGCCAGTCTAGGATCCATCATCGCACACAAGTGGCTCAACTTGGGACTTATTATTAAGCATGAGATGGCCATGAGGGCCAAACAGCGCCAGACGTCCCTTCCTTTCCCGGTCCTAATTACAGATCTTTACCGGCGTGCTAGAGTTCCTCATGACGAGAAGAGGTACATAGAGGTCACCCCTACATCCTCCACAGATATCCCGCGCATAGAGTTCGAGTACACTCAGGATGAGGAAGATAGGAGGAGAGCGGCTCCGGTGGATGCATCCCTGGAGGTTGATGTTGATTCTATACCTGCAGAGGCATCTTTGCATACTCCAGCCTCTGGGCCTTCAGGTACTCCCACTTCCACTTCCTCCAAGGTTCATAGTTCTTTGACTGCTTCCCAGCCCACCAGGATTACTCAGGCCATGATCCTGATGATGGGGCACTTAGCTCATTCTGCTGATGTGTGAACTACCCGATTGGAGGTTGAGGTACCTTGGATGATTGAGAGGGTCATTCTAGCTGCGTTGACATCCCTCCGAATATCTATTGACACTCTCACGATGAGAGTATAGACTTGTGAAAGTCGAAAGGGGGCTACTTCAAATATGACGACCCTAAAGGCCGCAATTGCTGAGCTGAGGAAGGATGTGGTCCAGTTGAAGTCCACAGATATGTCCATGATTTTTTGGGACTGTAGAGATCCCTGACATGCCAGCTTATCTGGATGTCCCTCCAGCTACCATCGGAGATGAGGTTCGAGTTGATGAGGCAGCTGCTGCTGAGTCTGAGGCTGAAACTGATGAGGAGCAACTTGGTGTCGAGGAGGCCACTTATGAGGGCCTTAGAGAGTTTAAGGAGGCTACGGTGGATTTGACCATGCATATTTAATTGCCAGATACACCCATGGTAGGATCTGGTGGAGCTAGTGTTAATGTGACACTGGGCATTGATGCCTCGATAAATGGAGCGACTGTGTAGAGAGGACCTTTCTTTACCTCCCTCTCTGTCATTTTTACTGATTTTTTATTAATTTGTTACATTTGCGAACAACTACCTTTTTATTTGTGGTGGGGTGAGGTTTTCCATACTTATTTCTTGTGACTATCTTTTGTATATATATTGGGTTTTTGTGCTTTGAAAGTATGCGTTGATATTGTTTTGTGGATGTTTGAGCTGATGGCTCCTTTTTATGAATGAACATAGTTTTTGACCCATCTAAAAAATTTTGCCACCTCTTGTTGTGTTTGAATATGGTTGTTGTAGTGCAATTTTTGAGTATCAGTTATGAGCAATACCGATGACTTAAATAGTGCTCTTAATCGAAAAAAAATGAATGTGCAAATACAATGAGACTAAATGAAGTTGCATATACAATGTGTGACCTTTTTTGCATCTCGTTGTGACTAGATGATTATCGAATGAGTCTCTTGTGATGAACATTGCACACTAGCAAAAGTGTGGAGTCTCATTTGATATTGGTGTCGATGCCTTGTGTGATAAGCTTACCGTGAACCTTGTGTTATGACACCTAGAATTTGCCCATTGGTCCGGTTGACTAAGTGATGTAAGCTCTTGAAATGATCTTAGGCAACAATTTTGAAGAGTGAAATAATTTGACAATATACCTCTTTATGGCCAACCTTGGGAGATGTATGAACTTTACTTGAACCTTCTTTGAGCCTTATCCTTTTCTTGGAAGAAACTTGAGAAATCAAGGGCCCTCTTTATCCATTCACCCATAATCTTCATGAAGTGCGATTTGTTTGAATAACCAACTTTGGCCAAAAGCCTAAGTTGGGGGTGTGGTGAAAAGAGAAGGTAAATTAATAAATATGAAGAATTTCCATTTGAGCCATGGTTTTAAAATAGATGGAACCCCTCCATACAAAAAAAGAGAGAAAGGAAAGAAGAATGAAAAAGAAAAAGAATAATAAAGTTGTGAAATAAAAATGTGAAAGTTGCAAAAGAAATGGGGTGTCCGGTATTCCATTGGAAGTGAATAGTGGGGTGAATTTTGAGCATGAGTAAAAATGTTGAAGAAAAGGAAGAAAGTGATGTTCATACTACATTACATGAGGATAGCAGCCATTGAGCCTAAATGACCATACCTTTACACTCAGCCCTATTACAAACTTTGAAAAGACCTTTTTTGATCTTAGGTGAGCTGAAACGAATGTTGATTGGAAAATAAGGCAAACCTATGGGTGAAGTCATGTATGTGTTCGTCTTTGTGAGTGTTAGAGTTGTGTGTCATTCTGGAACTATAAATGGTTGAAGAGTTGTGTGTGAATATGGAATCATCTTTGTTGTGAGGGCATTTGAGTACCTTTGTTGAGCTTTAACTTGCATTTGAAGCAAGTATTGTGAACTTGAGCATCTTTGATAATGGTGAGTCACAACTTGAATCTTTGAGTTCACTATTGATCCTTGCATGAGTAAGTTGAGTCTTGTTGTGTGCATTCATTATTGAGTCTTTTGTAGCACAGTTTTTAGCCTCATTCAATTCTAAGGGAAAGAAAATATCAGGAATGCCTTATTAAACACCTCCCACTCTATGGAACCCGCTCCTACCGGTCTATTCTCCCTCCATTGATCATACCATACTTGTGCTACCCCATGATATCAAGCACCTTATAAACCTCATCTATAAACTCCTTAGGGTCCTCTTCCACTTTCGAGCCATAAAACTCCGAGGGTTTCATCTTAATAAATCCCCTCACTCTTAAAGCTGCGGAATTCACATTAGGATTCACCGAAGCAACCACCTCCCTATTGACTTGCGCCGTCATGGCTTGAGCCAACATTTCGATAGTAGACCTAAACTCCGCATGAGTAACATTCTCAACTAGAGGATCAACCGGAGCTTGAGAAGGAGCTTAGGGAGGAACCTCATGATCCACATTTTCTTCCTCATTTCTCCTAGCATTTTCCCTTGTATTAGCCATATCCTGAAACTAACCGGCACAGATTAGGGGAAGGACCTAATAGAGTTAAACTCTATGGCACGACTTAGAGAATAAAGATGTGAAGTTTCCTACACATCCAATAGTCTCTTATTCATAAATGTGGCGCGCTTCACATTTATGAACAAGACTCTACTAGACGTGGTTTGAGAAATCCTAGAACCATTCTAAACCTTGTGCTCTGATTACCAAGTTTGTCACGACCCAGGTTACACCCTAGATGTAACATGGAATATTTGACCCCGAAAGGGTCACAAACAAGCCCTTAGCATATCATCACATAAGATACTAGAAAAGTGTGGAGTTTTAAAACATTGTTCATACAATTAATGTCTTTATAAAAACAAAGTGGAAGTCTTATTACACATGTCTCAAACAATCTAGAACACGAACATCTTAAGGACCAAGCCCATACAATTGTCTAAAACATAAAGAAAGACATAAAAATGAAATGGTGGATATATCAATGATGCTATAATGATTCACCAATCTTCAACTCCTTTCTCCTACTAAGAACTGAGCCTCAAATATGGAACTCAAGATCACCAGACCCTACATTTGATGAGAATATAGGCAAGAGTATGCGTTACTACAAAATGTACTAAATATTATATCTAGCATAACATCATAAGAGCATAACATAAGAGTTAGTCAATCATAAGATATATGCCATAAACATAAGAGACAACAACATAATCATAAGCATAATCTCCAACATAAGCATAATATAAGCATTAGTCAACATAAGGCATAATCCATAACATAAGAGATACATCATGTTCATAAGCATAGTAAATACTTAGATCTTCATATCATAAGAGAACTACTTCTCATGTAACCTCAAAGCATACTTGTGCAATGCATGAATGAGACCCCATAATCACATCCACACTAACTACCACTTTTAGGTCATCATAATCATACTTACCCTCTTAGAATCTCATCCTTAGGATAATTCTGATAGACAAGGAAACCTTCACCTTTAGTCAAACATATCAAGGAAGGCAACTATAGCAACAATCAAAGCTAAACATACAACATATAAGAAAAACACTTCATGACCTCAAGGCAAGCTTGTGCAATGCATGAATAAGACCCCATAATCCCACCCATATTAAGCTAGACACTTTAGGCCCTCATTCATATTTATCATCTCTTATTCTCATAATTAACTTATTTCTCATAGACAAGGGAAATCACTTCAAGTCATACATGTATTGGAAGGGCCTTTCAAGCTGCAATCCAAGCTAGTCATGCTTGTATTACTCTTTTCTTATTCTTAAGACATGGGAACTCACCTCTCTATATCTATCATAAGTTCCAATGGGTATTCACCTCTCTATATCTATCATATAGGCCAAATGGGTATTCACCTCTTACTTTGCATGTGTAGTCATAGGTATTCACCTCCATAACTATTTTAGGGAAGCATATGTATTCACCTCCATGCCCCACCATTATATGATATAGGTATTCGCCTCCATATCATTACATGAGGATCATAGGGATTCGCCTCCATGATCAACATAAAGGCTAATGGGTATTCACCTCTTGCCTTACTATAGAAGTTATATATTAAGGGTAATCACCACACACTTCTCATATCATGTCATAGGTAATCTCCTCATGACTATCTACTTAGGGATAAGGGAAGTCACCTCACATCCCTCTCATACAAAGTTCTTTAGGGGAATCACCACAAGCCTCATCACATTTCATAGTCCTTGGACTTAGATTCAATTTAGGTGAGCAAGCCTTTCAACCTAGAATCATTCTATGTGAGAGAACCTTTCATATCATATCATATTGATGCATAAGTGTGTGTGTGAGAATGACATTTCACAACACAACAACATATCATAATCATAGACACTTTACTCTCTAAGTGTTCTTAAGCATATACATAGATTTTCATAAAACCCGCATGAATCTCATACTTTACCTTCTTGAGATTTATAAATTTTCCTTTAATTGACATAACTAAAATTCTACATTAGACATGGATATCATCATAACTCAAGTGATTCTATCACTTCGTACATTCAAACATTCATAAGGTAGATTAGGTGGGTAAAGTCCTTCCACAACAATTCTATCTAATTGTCTACCATTATCACATAAGTTTCACTCTTCATGCCTTAACATACATAATTCATCATATTGTCTTTACTCTAAAAACTCTTGGAATCAACACTCATGACTACAAGCCTTACTCTCAAAGCATTATTTCTTACAATCATCATACATACCTAGATTTCAAGGCTTTCTAATCACATTCTTCATTATTAAGTGATTCTAGTCATAAATCATCATAAAGGTTCAACTTCAAGCTTTACTAGTCATAATCCATTATATATACTATAATATAATTCAATTCATGTCTACATGCTTCTATTCTTGAACAATTACTACCCATATCATCACTTCTAGAAGATCATCTATAAATCCTCAATTTCCCCAATCACAAGGCATAAACCCACAGTACTACAATTTGTTCAATTAACTAGGGTTAGCCATGTATAATATGTAAATTATTCATAATAACATGATTCACTACTAATTCAATCATAAACAACCAATATCCACTCAATTGGATTCATACTCAATTATAACCCACAATATAGGAAGAAACCCTAGCTTGAGTTGGGGTTCATCTTCACAATTGGGGAATTTATAGGGGGCTCCATGATTGGAAGAATCCATGGATGAATGATATATCATACCTTGGATACAAATCCCTCACAAAGCTTGAATTTTCCCTAACTTGCTTCTCTTCTTCTTCTTCTCATTGAGTCTCTTTTGGTGAATTGAAGTGAATTGAAATAATGATTTGGAATCACTTAATTAAGGGTCTAATAGCTTATATAGGTGGTATAAATACTAATAAAATGACACCACTTAATAACTAATTCATTCTAGAAAGTTCCCTTAAGCCCTTCACTAACCGACTTAGTTGACCATATTGCCTCACCCACGAGACCATGCCCACGGGCCATGGGTGGACTCAAGGGGCGTGCTATTCATCTGTGGGTGGTTGTCTGGGAGTGAACTTTTGGGGACTTGACCCATGACCCCTCACCCACGGGGCATGGGTCCATCTACTAGTCGTGGTCCCCTTTCGTGGGTGGACTATTTTGGGGAAGGTTCTAGGGTAGTTTTAGGGTCCTCCTCAAGGTCCTTGGGGAGTCGTACCTTGACATTTTAACCCCTAACCCTTCAGTCTAAGTATGGGAAGTCATTTCTATGACTCTAACCCTCACGTAAAGCTCTAGAACCCCCACATAAGGCTCTAGTTTAGCTTACTAGTTTCTAGGTGTTACAAGCCAATACCTAGAAGACCGGGTAGATGTAGAAGAAAAGATAAAGATGAACCAAGAAAAAATAAGTGGGGGAAAGCATCAAAGAATGGAGTGAAGATGTCATGTTCCAAAGGCCATCAAGTTAGGCATAATGAAAGAACTTGTAAATCAGTGGTAAGCATTTTTGTCTTTCTTTTAAGTTTTAATCAGTTTTATACTTCTAATTTTGTGTGTTTACATCCCTCTCAACACCCCACACAACAAACTTCAATGCCCTTTCAACAACCACCAGTGAGGCAGCTTAGCACTGGACATGCCTCTTCTTTATGTGCAGATACTTCAGAGGTTAAAGGAAGGAAAAAGCAGCAGCCAACTGCAAGGGCAACATCTACTTCAATTGCATGGGCAGCATCTACTTCAACTGCATGGGAAACATCTACTTTAACTGCAAGACCAACATCTTCTTCAGTTGGAATGCCCCAGCTTCTTCAGTTGGAAGGCCACCAGCTTCTTCAATTGGAAGAAAAAGAACAAGAGATGTGGGATTTGGTGTTTACACGGATATACAATCTGGAAGACAAGTGATTAACGTATCTATATTTCCTTCTTTAATTGATTTTCTTACATCTTTATTTAGGTATACTAAATAATGCCCTGTGAATTATGCATCCAGGAAGATCAAGTGAAAGATTTATCTCAAGTGGGTCTGGGGTAGCATTTAAAGATGCATCACAAACAAATGTTGATCTTGGATTCAAGCCACCTGGTTTGAAATGGAAAGAAAAAGATGCAATGACCGGAAACCAACTTCAACAATTGTCAAAGAAAAAGGTGCAAAGCAAATCCAAGGGAAAATGGGTTCCATAAGAGTTTAAAGTGTCAGTGATGTGGAAAAATGTTGATCTAGGAGGTCTTTGTTTTTGTTTATTTTGATAACTGTTTTGTAAAAGCATACTCCAATTACTGGTCAGTTTGATGTATTTTGGGTTATTTTGATGCATGTTTGCATAGACAAATCTTTGGAGGCTATTTATGAAGCTAGTTGCCCTGTTTTAATGGATGTTAAGTTATGTTTTGTGAAGTTCTTTGGTGTTTGTTATGATTGATGTTAGACTTCCTTGATGTTAGGTGCAAAGCATGTATCAAATAGTGCATTTTCTGTGTGTGAATCATTCTAGTATATTGAAGTAATGTCCTTGTAAGTTTTAAAGTGATGAATATTGAAGCCATTATTGAAAGACAAATTCTTGCCAACTCTAAAATAGTGTATTTCAATGAATTACTTTGATTGCTTACAATAGATAAGGGCAGCCACTAACCCATAAAAAAAATTACATTACTAACAAAACGATTCCGACATAACTTTTTCAACCAATCTACATAACATCTACTACATAAAGAACTCTCTATAAATCCAATATAGTATCACAATGATCTACAAAACTAGATATTTCCTCCTAATCTTTTCCTTTTCTTCATCATGTATTTTATCCTCTTTTGTAATCCCGAAATAGCAATTCTAGCGTGTTCAGTATAATCAAGTTCACACCACCTAAAAAACTTGCATCCAACCTGTTTAAGGAAAACAAATTCACTATAAAAATTGAATCTTGAGAACTTAAATTTAAACAAAAAATAAGATGTCTTAAATTGAACCATACCTGACCATCTTCACATCCAAGAAACCAA